>JAXGGA010009893.1:0-49343 GCA_038373865.1 Uloborus plumipes | reverse complement strand
TTTTTAGCAAAAAAACTAGTTTTTTTGAATATTATTACATATAAATTGTCCTAATATAATGTCAGGATTTTTTTTTTTTTTCAAATCGTATCTGCTACTTGGTTTCACTGCTGTAACAATTCTTCCAGAGTTTTCTTGTGCCTTTAGGTTTGCATAAAATTCATAGCAATTTATATTTGTGTTGTTCATTTTAAAAACTGTGTATCTTCATATTTTAAAAATATGTATTTGTTTGCTAAATGGAATTACATTTAGTTACATCTCTTAGATTAAGAGCGAAGCAGAGCACATTTCAAAGAATAACTATCTAGTGACTAATAGTAGCTGAACACGAACATTTCTTTCATAAGGAAATATTTAAGAATGGCTTTATATAATTAGGCACAGTAAAATCATTTACAAGGAGTTACACCACTTATAAAATGAACTACACCTTTGTTACATGAATTATCACAATGATTTCTTCTCTATCTGAACTACTGAATAACATTACGTTTCAGAACAGAAAAATATTATGATTCAATCAATTTTCTTTTCACTCTATTTCACATATTTTGCTATAATGGACTGACCAAAAATGAAAACACAGTCTTTAGCATATTATACGAAACTCGTACCCTTACCCCACCAAGAGAAGATTAACGTCTATGTTTTACTTGCAGTTTCGATTATTTGAAGAAGAATCTTGTAAAATATCATTATTAAGGACTGTAAAAATATATCAGACATACTTGGCCAGGATTTGAACACGGGATCTCTCGCTCCATAAACAAGAGTCACACCCCTAGACCACCGAGCTACAGAAGAGAAGCATCGTTTTATTTATTTTTTTATAAATAAACAGCAACTAGAAAAACCCAAGTTATTGCAATTACTGTCCGTCCATGAAAGCTGCGCTTAGCACTCGCGAACAGTTAAACTTAAAAAACGGTAGAGGAATTGCGTTTCATAACTTTCGGAAGTTTTCAATTTAAAACATGCATTTGCTATATCCTTTTGACATATTCAACTAAACTATGCATTTGAAATTAGCGTCGTTCCACGTTGTTTGATACGGTTCAAAATGCTTTTTATTATTATTTCCCTTATTAGTATCTTGCTTAGCACCCCTATTTTGGTGAGATCAGAGAAGATCTGACGCATGCGTAAATGCGCGGAAGGTTTTACCTGAGAGGATCCGACAGTACGATGATGATTTCGTCCCTGTGATCTCTTTCACACCATGTGAAAACCACTGCTGTAAACTACCCGAGCCAAATACACTGAAGAGTCAAATAAACTAGTACAGGCATGCGTATACAAATAAAGAGATCTGGAACCAATCAGAGTACGACGCTGTGGTTGGCAAAGCGTATATAAGTAATCCATATAACAATTGTGAGTGACAACCAGTGTCACTCACGATTGTTATATGGATTACTGCTGCTACAATGGCGGATTATCAAGATTTAAGTGAGTTTGAACGTGGTGTTATAGTCGGTACACGAGATATGGGATGTAGCATCTCCGAGGTAGTGATGAAATTTGGATTTTCACGTACGATAACTGCACGAGTGTACCGTGAATATCGGGAATCAGAAAAAAACATCGAATCTACGACATCGCTGCGTCCGGGGAAAAGATAATGCTAGAACGGGAATAACGGCGATTGACGAGAATCATTAAACGTGACAGACGTGATGCTTTTTCTCTCATTGCTACAGATTTCAATGCTGTCCCATCAGCAAGTGTCAGCGTATGAACCATTCAACGAAACAACATCGATATGGGCTTTCGGAGCCGAAGGCTCACTCAAGTACCCCTGATGACTGCATGATGACACAAAATTTACGACTCACCTGTACTCATCAACGAAAACATTGGACTGTTTCTGATTGGAAACCCGTTGCCTGATCTGAGGAGTCTCGTTTCCAGTTGTATCGAGTCGATGGACGTGAGCGGGTATGGAAACAACCTCATGAATCCATGAACTCGACATGCTAACAGGGGACTGTTCAAGGTGGTGGAGGGTTTATGATGGTATGGGGCGTGTGCAGTTGGCATGATATAGGACCCCTGACACTTCTAGATATGACATGTGACAGGTACGAAAGCCTCCTGTCTGATCACCTGCACCAGTTCATATTTATGGTGCATTCCGACGGACTCAAGATATTTCAGCAGGACAATGCAACACCCCACACGTCCAGAGTAGTTACAAAATGGAACACTCTTCTGACTTAGAACACCTCCGCTGGTCCCAAAAATCCCCTGAAATGAACATTATTGAGCGTATCTGGGATGCCTTGCAATGTGCTATTAAGAAGAGATCTCCACCACCTCGCATACCAATGAATTTATGGACAGCCATGCAGGATTCATGGTGTCAGTTACCTCTAGACTTACTTCAGACATTAGTCGAGTCCATGCCACGTCTTGTAGTGGCACTTTTTTGCCTGGGGGCCCTACACAATATCAGGCAGGTGTACTTTTTTTTTCTTTTGGCTCTTCAGTGTAAGCATTATTAACCCTACACTGCATGATTTTTTATTTTTCGTAGAAAAAAATATATGTGTTTGTCAATGTAATAAGAAAGCATGGAAAAATGTTTAAAAAAATTTAACTCTAAATTTTCACCCCTTTCTAATTAAAAATAGTTTTGTTGCCAAATGGCTACACCATGCATTCAACAGATAAAAATGATTGTAAATGATAGTCTTGAAATTAGTTCTTTTTTGTAAAGAAAATAGAGGAATTGAACATTTGGTGCACTGTACTCTTGTAATCCTTTACATTTTGACATTTTACATTATTTTTTATATGTACTTGTACTTTTCGATGATCAATTCTGTCAAATCTGATGTCTTTTGGAGGCTCTCTCGCGCAAGCTTTCCTTCTTTTCTCTTTTTTTTTTTTGGTTTGTAACTAGTTCCTCTGTAGCTAATGGTCTCTTTTTAATACACTTTTATTAATTTCACACGTGGGTTTGTTTGTATGTATGTATGTAACTCTGAATAAAAGATAAAATTTACGTTCTTTGCAAATATAAAAGTAATATATTTAATATTATTTTTAATACTAAAGGCTATAAACTGTATTGCATATTGATGTATTATAAGTACATGTAAACTTAAGTGCGGATATTCAGTAGTTTTGAAAATCAGAGGGAAACCCGTGATGATCACAGCGCATTCCAATGTAAAAGCGTATTTTTTAGTTTTTTTTCAAAACTATATTTTAAAATTATTAATGACTTTACTTGTCCGTGTAAGCACAACGTTTATGCTAACTGAAATCTAAAATGAGCACGTTTTAAAGGCTTTTCCCTATTGATTTTTTGTTTGTTCACTCTGTTGAACATCAACTAAGCATTGATAATTGCGAGGTCTTATAAACGGTAGAATAGCCGAAAGTACCACTTTTGGGTCCGCATGATTATATTATACCCTCCAAAAAGAGAAAGAAGCTAGCGCGAAACATAAACAAAGCTCATACTTCATGAACTATAGAGATGAATCGAAGTGTTCTCTGGATGCTTACTGCATAATGTTGCCAAATGGCTACAGACGTGTATTATGTCCTAGATTTTTTCCAAATAATTATTTTGATGTAAAACGCATCTTAAACGAAAGATAAATGTTTATTTTATTCATGTTATTTTTTTAAAAGACGAAGAAAAATATTTCATTGTAAAAAATAATTTCAAAACATGGTAGTTTGAGTGATTTTAAAAGCTATCCATATGGATTCATTTAAGAGCATGTAACAGACCAGTGCTGCCATGTATGGAGGATAAATGGTGATAATTGCTTTAAATATAACCAATACTTGCTTTTTATGCATTGAGTTGCCTTATGACTACACTCTGCTATTCATAAGGAGGACAAATTGTCCATGTAGCCAATTGGCAACACCATGCAGTGTAGGGTTAAAATAGGTATTGCTATTATTTGTAGCACTATTATATCCCAACTTTCTCTCATTCCATCTCTCCCATATTTCTCTCATTCCACAGTGATAAATAACGGTTTTAATTTCAGTTCACGTAATAGTATTCTAAGGAAAAAGTGTCCTATATAAAATTAAAAATACACACGTCAGGGCTCGGCCGGGATTTGAACTCGAGACCTCTCGCACTCAAAGCGAGAATCATACCCCTACACCACCGACCAACGACCACTACCACATTCCTATTTTACAATACTTATTTAAAAGAAAACTAATTTAAAACGTCAAAAAATTTCTTATTATTTTCACGTTCTAGGCGAGAATCATAAGGAGATGAATGTCCACGAGAGCAGATGAATGTCCATTTTTTAGCGTTTGTTTAGATTCTTTAAAGAAAAGAAATGAACATCTCAATTTAGGAATTTTAAAAATGTAATAGAAAGTCTCTGCTGAGATTTAAAGTGTTTTTTTTTTTTTTTAATAACTTCATGATCGTAATAGCTACCGATTTAGAAAGAAAAATTATGATAAGCAAACAAAATATTGTATCAGAACGGAAAATAATACATTGGGAGCCATGTACTTATTATCAATACTAAATAATTAACGAAATAGAGATTGATTCCCTAAAGTACATACATAAAAAATCCCAACATACGTATAATTTAGACATTATAGAACAGTGAACAGTAATAGTAGAATTGTATAAGCCTTAAAAAAACTTGTGCTTGTTTCTAATAGTCCAAAATAACGCTTTTTTCGCAACACTATCAGCTGCTCCATGTCTTCGTTAAAAAAAAAAAAAAAACTGTCCATTTATCATGGACGTCCATAATGGGGGCTCAACCTCCTGTTAGAAATTAGTACTTCCTTGATTTTAGTACTATTTTTTCTGCAAAAATATAAAAGCATTTCTTCGTCAGCCATTTATGAATAAGTTATTAAACATGTCAAATTTCAATAACTCTAATTCGCAATGAAATTGCTTGCGATGTGGAAAATACCCTGCTAAAATACGGAGGAAATATTTCAGCCAACAACCTCCATAAAATTTTGCATATGGACTCCCATGAAACCAATAGAAAAGTGATACTTTGTTGTCCGATCTTTGAAAACTACGTTTTAAAAAAAGGACTCTATACTGAATTCAGCGAGAACTGATAGTGGAAGTAAACAAAGCAATGTAATACTTGGCGATACTGTTGTCTGTTGAGGGGCTGGTATGTTGAGAACAGCGCCAAACATATAAGCGAAATATCCATGAACAGAATCGCCAATCCAAAGAGTAATTTATATCAGTGGTAAATGATAGCACCAAGCAGGCCCGTCATTTGGGGGGGGGCAGGGGGGTCAATTCCCCCCCCTGACTTTTAGAATTCAATGTATTTACATACAGGGTGCGGCAGAAAAACCCGGACTAAGATTTATTGTGATAATTTTATTAAATAAAAGAAATTTATCAAAACAACAATTAATAATGTTAACATAGACTTCCTACAATAATATACTCAGACGGTTTCGAAGTGGCTTACTCCAGCGGTGATACATAGATCCAAACGCAACTTGAAATTTTCAGCGATGGGCCGCAGCTCTTCCAGCAACAATTGGTCTCATTCTCAAAGAAGCGACTGCTTCAGCGACTCCAAGCTTTTGTGGGGGCACAGGACCTGGCCTCCAAAATGGACCACACACTGAAATCCATAGGATTCAGATCCAGCGAGTAGGGGGCCATTCTGTAGAAGAGATGAAGCCTGAAAAATGGGTCCGGCACAAGTCCTGAGTCGTTTTTGCCTGTGAGCAGGCTCTGATTTCTTCTGGAACATCCAATCCTCATCACCAAAGTGCTACTGGACCCACAGAAGTACGAGGGCCTGAAGAATGTTGCGGTGATACACTTCTTGGTTGATTTTGACCCCTTAATCTACAAAAACAAGAGGAGTCTTGCCGCTATCAAAAGTTCCTTCCCAGACCATCACCGATTGTGGATTTGGGTGGTGTCCGACGAGCGACGATGGCCAATATGTCAGGAGCTTCAGTGAACGGAATTCTGTCGTTTTGGCGGCTATGCGCCTGTTCGACAGTGAACAGCTTCTCATCTGTGAAGAGGATGCGCTTCCACCGCTCACCTGCGGCCCGACGTTTGAGATGGCGACATGTTTGAAGTCTCTAGCGCTTGTTCTCAGTGAGAAGTTTGGAGCTTGTACAGCTTCAGTTTGAGTTCTTGTTTAGCTATTCGCCGAACTGATTCGATCTCACGAGCGATTTTTTGAATGGAGACCCTCGAATTTCGCTGCACTCGCTTCTTGATGAGCCTACGGTTGGAAAATGTGTTCACGGTCCGTTTTCTTCCGCTTCCTGGACGGCGTAAGTTATGACCAAGCTCTTTGTACCGGCTAATTGCATTAAAAATAGCCTGTCGAGGAATTTTGAGTAAACGACTTGACGTTTACCAGCTCGAAACAGTAAAAAAACATCTACGCATCTTTCTACCATTCTGCAAACGAAACAACAATGATGAGTACAACATCGACACTGCACTCCTTAATACAAGAAAACATATAGAATCTTTTAAAAAAAGAATTAGCTGTTTTCGGTAAAACGTGTTGGTGTCAGGACGTGACAAACTTTGTCCGAGTTTTTTTGCCGCACCCTGTATAAGTGAGCGTGGTTTTTGTTGTTTTCTGGTGAAATTGTATTGTGTTTTTACTCTTTGCCCCCCCCCCCCCCCGGAAACACTTGAAATAACGTCCCTGGCGCCAAGCAGCAACATTCTACGTTAACTCCGCTATCACGGACCCTATTCACGGTGTATCAACGGTCCATTTAACTTTCCGCCTGCGGGTATTTGGATCCGGTTTCCAGTGTTAGCAGTGCTCAAGAAATAAATTTTATTTAATAATAACTGGCATTTATATACATAATGAACATACGTAGGGTCTATATCAGCTTAGGATTGCTTTAAATTCCTGAGAAAAGGGATGGAAAAAAAAAAGAATGATTTGTTACGTATTTTTTTTATGATGAGCTAAGACACTGTAAATCAGAAAAATACTCTTCTATTCTATTCTAGAAGTCAATAAACTTCGACACGCATGAGGACTGCGTACTATGCGCCTTGCCTCCACAGATAGTACAATACAGATTTTATTGAAGGAAAGAATTTACAGCACAGAGAAGGAAGTTACACCCAGGGCAAAGGCGGGAATCGAACCCGCGCCTCTTGAGATTACAAACTGACGGGCAGACCCACTGCGCCATCGAGGCCCCAAAAATACTCTTATTAAGAGAATATTTCGCTCCAAATAAGATATTCTTCATCCTGTTGCATCATTCTTGAGTAGAAACTTTCAAACAGCTAATTTTCGGATAGAAATGAGAGCTTTTACGCTGAAAAAATATCAGTGTTAATAGACGGCAGAGAACCGAATTTTCGTCTCCTACATTCCCCTCAGCTGGTGGTCAAGACCCGCAATGACGTCATATGAATAGGGTCCATTGACTCACCAGGCGCTCAGAAACACTGCTTTTCTGATGACCCAAACAACTGACGTCATCAACCTCCCGGATAGTTGGAAGTCTATTCGAACACCACCTCGGCCCTTTTTCACCCTTTTTTTTCTTTTGAGCAGTTGCTGAAATCTGAAAATTCTCATTGGCAGCGCTGGCTGTGGGTGTGAAGGTGGTTGCTATGATTATGATTGTGTTGTATATACGGTTAAGATGGTTCAGTTGCGCCGAATAAATCACATTTAAAAGAAAGGAGGGAAACTCACATTGATAGCTAAGTACTTGCATGGAATAGAAGTGATCGTGTATTTTCTTTCTTGCTTATGTGCTTGCAGATTTGTTTTCATTAATGTAGAGTAGGTAGTATTACGTTGCTTGTAAACACTCAAAAGCGAAGTGATTTCGTGTCTCATATAAGTAGACTACATGTGTTTTCCATGTGAGCAATGTATATAAATAGTGCACTTGGACGGAAGCAAACTTTGCTTCAAAAATAGTGCTTAGCATACACTTGAGAAACAATTGAAGCCGAGATGTAGTGGAAAATAATTTAGCACTTCGTGACTTTATTTTTTTTTAAATCAAGCTATCACTGGGAGAAAGTTAGTGAGATTATAATGATGTTAAGAAGACCGGCTGTTGCTTTCTATATTGGTGTAATAATCGTCACTGTTCCTTTCTTCACAATATTTATTCTTCTTAATGGACCTGGTAAGTAAATATTTACATTTTCTGCTGAAGTTAAAAATAAAAAAAAAATTAACAAATTATGTTATATGAAAATATAGTGGAGGTTTGAAAAATTAGGAGAGGTGAAGAATTACTTGAAGTCAACAGGCATGGTCAAAGATAAAACTTGGAAATCAGTATGTGTTATTATGTTATGGTTTAAAGAATTGTGCATTTGCAGATTGTAAACTGCTGTAGGGCTTTAAGTTTAAGACACAGGTTTTAAGTTTTAGTAAGAATAGTGGTGGTTCTTAAGTTATTTAAGTGAAGGTTCACAAAACAAATATTGAAAATTAAATATGCAGATTCATTTTTTACTGGTCAGTTATTTTTTTAACATATAATCTACTTACTTATTTATTTATTTTTGATACAAATAAAGCAATAACATTTTCATTGAACTGAAGTATTATTTATTGTGCTTTTTTTAACTGAGTGAATGGTTAGAACACTTACGCTGTTGTTGCTTTGCTCCTAGTGCTTCTTAAAACTTGTATTTTATTCGCTTTTTATTTTTACAAATAGAGATTAAAACTGAGGAAGGAGGCAATACCTCAAGTTCATTTGCCATGCATTAAGCTAGTTTTCTTAATGCATTTGTGATTTCAAACTTTATCCAATAGCTAAAGAAATATCAAAAGGTTTTGAGAAGTTACTAAATAAAGCAACCTCTTGTTCTCATCAGGAAACCGCAGAATAAAGTAATAAAGAAAAAATCTAAATAAATTATAATCAGAAGAGTCATAGAACATGTTTTTGCATGCATGAATTACTTTCTTTCTCCTGTGTTGCATTTTTGTGATTAATTTCTAGTTCTTGTTTCTTTTGTTCTATATCTTCAGTTTAGAACCTTCCAATTATGGAATACATATCTAAGCTTACAGCCATTTTTTCAGATTTGTTTTTTTATAACTGAATCCAACTGAAAGTACTGCTAGTTTTATTGCAGCAAACATAACTGGTGCATTTGAAATGTACAGAATCACAGTTTATCATTTTTTAAGTTATACAAACATTAGAAACAGTTATATTTCATTTCCACAGAAAGTTTCCATGAAATTTGGCACGATTTCAATCAATAAAAAAAGTTGCATTAATTTTTGTCACAAAATAATGGTAAATAAGAAATGCACACAATGAAGAAAGCAAACTAGTGCACCAATATTTTAATATCTTTTATTTATCAACATAAAAACTCCTCTCTTAGTTGCTGCACTATTACTTAAAAAACGAAAAATATTTTTTATGATCATTGTTTATAAGTTAGAGCTATGAATTTACTCTGCCAAACATGAATCACACTTCTTTTTTCTTTGTATAAGATTTTGAAATCATAAAGTTTGTTACTGATTCGCTTCTCTTATTTCTCCCACTATCACTCCGCAAATAAAGCTTTGTTGATTCACTATTGTTTTTCTTTAATAATGACATTAAATCTTTTAGTAAGAAATATTGTAAACTGTGCAAATGCATAAAACAAAAGTGTGCTTCAATTTGCCTATAATTTCATATTTTGATAAATTTTTAGTATCCATTCATCTTTTACATTTTCCCTCCACAATACCCAAAAAACATTTACCTACCTGCTAAGCATTTATTTTTAATCCCCATCACTATCTATGATTGACTAAGTAATATACAGAAAAGAGTAACTTGATATGATTAAGATAACGATCTCAATTAAATTAGGATTGTTTGCCACAAAAAACAAGTAAAGAGTAATGTGACCAGATTTTTCCAAATAAAAAAATTGGACACATTACTGATTGGGGGGGGGAGGGAGAGGGCATTCAGTTTTCTTTTCGAATTAAATAAGTTCAGATTTTATACAAGAAATTAAGTTGATTTGAGACCCCTTCCTAAATACGCTCATCATTCAGGGCAAACCAAACTACAAAGATTTTGCAATCATTCATAGGCCCTTGGTAATGCCACTCAACATGATATGAGTAAAAAAGAGTAATAATTGAGATTAATAAAAAAGATCTTGAGTTGAAAAATAACCCAGTGTTATTTATAAAATGTTTGGTATACCAAAATACTTGCTGTAAAAGGCATATTAAGTTCAGAAATTTTTATTCTCTTTTTCAAAATATAAAAATTCCCTGCATGGTATACAAGAAATGAATCTTTGTTACACAGCAAAATTTTCAAGTTTCTATTGATAGTAAAGTTCTTTTGGTTGTCGAAATGCTATGTTTTTTCAACTGTTGTAGTTATTCTTGGCAAACTGAAGCCAAATCCAATTTCTTTTTCCAGTTTCTTATTAAACTTCATTTTCCTTGCCATCATTACATTTTTTGACAAAAAATGCACCAAAAAATTAAAAATTTTCTGGATTGGCGGAGTATTAACAGAAATGACAGATTTTAAAAAGAGAGTGGGCAGGTATTTTGATTGGACATTCAAGTGAAGAGACAGTGAGTAGTAAAGAGTGACGTTTGGTCACCTTATTAGAGAGCCTTTTTTGAACATTTGATTGCTAGAGACAGAAGTATACGACTGGATGCCGTGGAAGTCCCGCACATGTAGTTTTCTATCTACTATGGCTTACTAATTTTGAGAAGGGAGATGACTGTTGATTGATGATCGATTGTAACCAAAATGAAGGAGAGAACAGCTAAACTTTGTACATGTCCTGTATGAAAAATTTCACCTATCTAGGACCAACTGCTTTTGAATTAGAGAAGATATATACCTATTCACTGACGCCACAAAAAGAAAAAAAAAAGCCCTTCATAATTGCTCTGAGACCCCCGAAATAGTTTTTTGTAGCCCACACATGTTTTTGTGTACTATACACAGAGCTGCCAACTCCTACGAAAAAAAATCGTAGTTTCAACCAACTATAGCTTTGAACTACACTGCTACCAAAATCTGTTCTTTCTTTGTTTTTCCTTTTAATAATCTTAAAACAGGTAGGTGCGCACACTGTAAAACACTTAGGTACGCCCGCCCCTCTCGCACAATTTGTAAGTATGCCACCCCCCATTAAACTATTAGAAATATTTTCCCCGTGCAACTAATAGTGCACCCTCATACCTCGTGCCCCCTCCCCCCACGTTTTGGGGTTTTGAGGAGTGCTATGTATGCCACTGGTGCTTAATAATGTTCCTCATTTTTGTTTAAAGATAAACAAAAATTTATTTTTCATAAAAAATGACAAAAAAAAAATAAGTTAAATACTTTTTCTAAATCATCTGTTACTTGACCTAAGATAATCTGTTACTTGTCCTAATATAAATTAAAACCTAAATTGGTTGTGTGTGGTATATTTTTTATTAAATGAAATTTAGTAAATTCATAGCAAAACTCTGCTTTGAATTTAGATTTTCAGAAGTTAGCAGCTCCGGCTATATGTATTATACTAGGCTCCCAGATTCCTTAAATGTCCTTAGAAACTCTATTTTTTGTGTTGAATAATTAGGGCCCCTAAAAGTGCTTAATTTTGGAAGTTATTTTTCTCACTACTGTGAGCAATTTAATGATTTAAAATTGCTTGCAATAAGGGAAAACATATTCTTTCTATTCTTCCTTTCTCCTGCATTGGGATCCTGTGTCAATTTTGGAATAAAAAATTTTAAACTAAGAGTAACACTAAAGTGGGCAGATTCACGCAGAAAAGCTCATTTAATTATCTTTTTGAAGTAAAATCTTGTAATTTTCAAATTTTTTCTATATTGTGGCATAACTGTCTCTATACTTCTGAAAACCAGCTTCAAAGTGCTGCAAACAAGATGGCCATTAAAGGGAAAGTGAGATTTTATTTAAAAAATGGAGTTAGTATTAGTTTGGCTCACCTGGTGGGAGGCGGAGGCCCATTGATGCAGCTAATGAGGTACTTCGATATTCATGAAATTTGTTTAAAATCAGGCTTAGCTTTTTGACGTGACTGGCAGCAAAGGTTGGTTTAAACTGTCAAAAATTGGTGTCAACTATCAAAATATATCAAAAACTCAAATTGACCCTTAGAAAATCATAAAATGCAAAATATATGCAAAGTAATTTTTCAACACAATTGATGTAACATCCCCTTGAGTAGGTAAATATTTTTTGGTATTTACTCAGTATTTTTTGATGTTTACCTAAAGTCTGGGTAAAAAACTGGGTATAGTGCACAAAAAGAAAGGTAAAAGGTGAATAAATCATAATATTTTTTATCTAAGTATGAATAATTTGGTAAAATTTAAGAAAAAAGAAATTAACCTTATTTTGGTTCTATAGTCCAGCAGGACCGAAAGTGTTAATCTGGCCCTAGAGGTAGCGGAATATTGCAATGTTAAACTCCCGATTCTTTCAGTATTTCAGACGAAGGAAAAATACCTCTGTTGAACAACAAAGCAATTTTTTCATAGTGTTCTAACTGATACAAAATAGAAACAATTTTGCAGTAGATTTCACTACATTAGACACAAAATGTTAGCTTTCCTCGACAGTTGCGCTCTTTCGGCAATTGCGCGACTTTTGCCATCTAATCTACTGACACCAATTATTATTATTATTTATGTCTGTGTTTGATGGATGTTTGTGCCAAAGGAATGAGACGGGGCAGGATAGCTTCCCTTTGATGTTTCAAGTTCTAAACCACGGATTTTTACAATTTGTTTGCATGTTTGCAACAGATTGTTTGCATGTTTTTACAAGAGCTATACCAATAATTTGCTTGAAAATCAACCAATACTGTTTTTTCTTTCTTGCTTGCTTTTTTTTCGTGCAGGGTTCTTCATTGGTTAATTGATCAACTTCGGACTACAAACGTTATTTTCTTTAGGAAGTTGATATCCCTACAAGAAGCGCTCTGTAGTTTCGAAATGTTTTTGTTTACATACTTTGTTTTTGCTGAAAGTTAGCATGTCAAACTATTTTAATAGAAACAGCCAACGTAATATTTATAGGACTAATTTCAAATTTAGCGTTTTCATGGAAAATAACGGTAATTTTCTAAGCTTTTCAATAGAATTATTTGAAAAAGCTTCAAAATTTAATAAAATGTGTAAAAAGTAAAGCTCATATTCAGATTTGTTGCCTTATAGAATTGTTCAATGAATATGGCGTTGAATCTCCTAATATTTATTTCCAATTTGCATTGAAACTTTAAAACTTTTTTTTGGCCAGTTTTCAAAACCCTACATCACCATCAGTAGGGTGGCCCGGGGTAATTCCTGATCACTAGACCTCTGGGGTAAATACTGATCACTCAATTTTCAATTTCAAAATATTATTTTTTTTTTAATTTGAGATATGGCCAAGAATCCTTGGACATTTTACTTTAATGTAACAACATTCACTCAATAATTACTTTTTGTTTAGTTCTTCTAATTAATTACATTTTAAACTGCACTCTAAACTTGCCATTTCAAAGATGGGATCCTGAACATGCATATTTTTACAAAGATCCTCCTCCCTCATTTAATAATAAATATTTTGTTTTCCTTTCACTTCATTTTATCTACAAACAGTTCAAGGATTTGATTAGTTGTTTAACACCTTCTGTAAAAAAAATTTTCTTTTTAATTAATAGCATATCAAAAGTTGCCCCCTGTAGCTGGGGTAATTACTGATCACTGGGGTAATTCCTGATCACCTACTTTTTTTGGCCTTAAATATAATAAAAACTTACTAAACAATAATTTCAGTTCTTTCCAATGACAGTTCACATATATTAACCATAATTACTATAAAAATGTTTTAAATGTGACCCACAAATTTTCTTAACTAACTGTGAAGTGTAAACCATAAGAACATGTGTTCTGATATCCACTTCTAATTTGACCACTTTTATTCAATGCTTGTTTGTTTTCATGATTTTGGTTGATTAAATTAATTAATCAACTAAAAGTATGGTAAGAAATTACAAACCTAAGAAGGACACAAAGCTTTTAGAAGGGAAAATTGAAGACCAATGAAAAGAAAAAACAAAAAGTTGAACAAATTTTGAACAAGGAGGATACTGAAGCAGTTCCCGAAATTTCACATTTTGGTCAAATCAACAAGAATGCCCAGATAGATGATGCTAAAGTCTTGTTAGATGCCATGCACAAGAATCTGTCGCTATACAGCTATTATGCTGTATATTACGACGATGACCCAGTATACATTGGAAAAGCATTGAAAAAAGAAGGGGAATCCGTTGAAATGAAGTTTTTGGAAAAAGGTGCGGGCAATTATAAATGGCCAAAAAGGGACAAAATTGAAAGTGTAAATGTGAAATACATCTTTTATGGT
This sequence comes from Uloborus plumipes, assembly GCA_038373865.1. Classification (NCBI taxonomy): domain Eukaryota; kingdom Metazoa; phylum Arthropoda; class Arachnida; order Araneae; family Uloboridae; genus Uloborus; species Uloborus plumipes. The sequence goes on along the minus strand of JAXGGA010009893.1, from coordinate 34,955 downwards.
CCTGTGACCTTAAATGGGGCAAACCCTTTTACAGTTGATGAAACAGCCATCAACAGTGCATATAAATGTTACAAAAAGTTCTGCAAAGACTTTTGGAAAATATAAGTTAAATTTATACGTGTATATTTTTCGAATAAATCAAAACTTATGATGTGCTAAATTTATGTCTGGTTTACTTATTTATTTTTTCATGTATTTCTTACTGATTGCTATCATATTATTGTTTTAAAAATGCCTTCCTTAAAAGAAAAACTGAGTGATCAATAATTGCCCCAGAAGTGATCAGGAATTACCCCGTTCTATGGGTATTTCCTGATCACTGAATATTTAAAATATTTCATATTCTATTTTTATTTTCAAAGAAAAGAAGTTTGCAGAAGATTTATATCATAAGCCACCAAATTTGCAGAAAAAATTAGAACACCAGTGCAAATAGTTTTTTTACAATACAGATGTTTGCTTGTTTGATCAGGAATTACCCCGGGTCACCCTATTATTTTGGTACGTTTAATGGTCGGGGGGTATAAGTATTTATGGTGCAGATTTAGAATTTCAATCCTTTTCGTTTAGAAATCAGGTGATTATGTTTTCTTTAGTGAAAAATTAACAAGAAGATAGAAGTTTTTTCAAACTCATTCGCATGAAATTGCAGTACGGAATACTTAAACCAATCATATATATTGACACGTGCAAAGTTAGAGGGGTCGGGGATGAGAAGAGGAACTTGAAACTTGCCTCTTTCTATAACAACTATACTTTCTCGACTCTGTCTTCCGTCAGAACGGGGGGGCGGGGGGGTCATTTCTTCAGTTTGAGGTAAATAAGTGCTGAAAATTGATAACAATAAACGAAGTTTTTATTCCCCCCTCCCACCCAAAAAAACCGATGGTTTTAAAAAAGCTTTTTTTCTGCTGAAGCGGCCGGCACTTAGCAGTCTTGATAACATAAAATGGCTGATAAAGTTAAGTGATGACGTAAAGCAGAGTTCGTAGTTGTCCAGATAATTCCTGATGTTTTTAAAAATATATTTTGTGTTTTACTTCTCTTTTCCAATTAGTACACATTTGAAGTGCGTTTTCTGCATGAAAAATAACTTTGACAAAAAAAAAAAAAATCAGAATTTGTTCCAAGGCGCCAATTTTCTGTTGTGCTGAAGTACATTCATATGATTCGGATGACAAATCTAAAATGTTTTGCTTTGTAAATTTTGTTTAGTGTCTCAAGTAACTTGGTGTATTTGACTAGCATTATCCCTCCTCCCCCTCTTTTCACCCCATATTGCCGAGTTCAAATCCTAATGCATGAGATGAGATTTTCGAGATTAGAAAGCTAAACTATTCATGCAGGTTCGCGTCTGGTGGCCGCTTTTTTTAGGTCCACGTTATTTTTCAAACCGTCTACTGCTTGATTGAGAAGACAAAAAATACCTATTAATACATTTCAAAGGTTCCCCCCCCCCCACAAAAAAAAACGAAAGATGTTCTTTTCTGGTAAATACTTGCTAACTTATGTCTCAATCGTTCTGATTTTGAAAATATATATATATATATATATATATATATATATATATATATATATATATATATATATATATATATAATTTGTAAATTAGAGTGATTTCCAGGAATTCTGAAAATAAATCTCTTATACCGAAATTGAATTTCAATGATGTCTATAATACGTTAATTTAAAAAAGGGGGGGGGGGTGACGTTTCGGAGTTCTGGCGTTGAACGCGTGTTTCGCTGAAAGTTACATGCGGCATTTGAAATTTCAATCTTTTTGCAGCTAATAAATGTTTCAATTATTGTAAAAGTTGGAAGCTGTATTTTAATATATGCTACCATGTATCAACTTATTTTATTTAGGGGAGGAAAAAACCTCAATTGAAAAATAATTTTAACACAAAAAATTTGAGTCCTTATAGTTTTGTAATATGAGTCCAGATTTTTTTTTCTTCCAAAGCCTCTACTAAGTCTGCAATACGCAGTGTCCACTGTATTTGAAATGGGTATGACGTTAAATAACTTTTGTCAATTTTGATTTGAATACGTTCGAATTTTTTTTAAGTAATTAGTGCTTCAGCAAAGTTATTGGTTTATAAACACAAATAAAATATAAATTAAATAAATAAATGAACGCGGAAGTGAAAAGGAAATTTGAAATTGACAGTGTATTTTTTTTTTTTTTTTCAAATTTCTTCATTAAACTGATGTGATCGCCAATGACAATTGTTTTGATGCTCTGCAACTTCGGTCTTCTTTTTCTTTCTGTAAAAGGAATGAACAATTAAGCTAAGCATAAAATAATTTTCAGTAATTTCGATAGTTTTGTAAGGAAAGTGGTAAACGACTGCGCTTCCTTTTTGAAACTCATTGTAAAGCATTTAAATAGGTACCAAAAAAAAAAAAGAAAACGATTGCAGAAAATTATCGCTGTAGAGAAAAGGTCGAATTTTCTTGTTGTCATTGGAAAAGGAGAAACCTTTTCAAAATAAATAAATTAAAAAAACAAAGTATAAATTTATAAAATAGCCATAAAATTTTAGAATAATTAATACCTAAAAAAAAAATTTCTTGCGTGGGAAAAAAATGTAATTCAAATAGTTATGTCCTTTTGCATGTGGAATTGCCTATAAATAAAATAAAAATCCTCTCCCCCGTTAAAAAAAATCAAAACTGGTCAATGTATGTATACTTTCAGATTTATCATTTTTCTGTCATAGTTAAAGTGTATAAAGAAGCGCAGTATAAAAACGACTTATGCCATTGGAATGCGCGTTATCACAGTGATGCAAATTTATCTTTTCTTTTTGTGTAACGATCTTTCTTTGTCTGTGACATAAGGTTGTTGGAAAGTGGGTTAAGATCGAGGAATACAACCTGTTTTCAAATTAGGCCATTTTTTATTTATATTTTCACTTGTGTCTTCCGAAAATAATCTTGCCTACCTTTGTTTCAAATTTGTTAGTTCTATTGTAGGAATTTTCTCCTTTGAATGAGCCCTGAATTAATTCTTTTTAACCCTCATAATGGTTCTTTTTTTTTCTTCAAAAGAGAGACATCTCTTTGTTCAGGAAATTTGCATTGTGAGGATGAAAAACTCGTTTTCGCGCGAAAAGAAGATAGCTAACTCATCTTTTAATAAGTGTTCACCCTTTTTTCGCTCTCCGTGTCCTATTTTTAACATCAGTGACCTTGCTTTTTATGTTTCTTTTTATTTGTTTAAATTAGTAAAATAAGCATTTTGAATGTGTTGATCAGATCGCTCTTGAGATGTTCTTATTTCTAGTTTCATGTTTCTATCTACTTATTTTATTGTTTTGTTGAAATTTTGTTTTAAAACTTCATTATTTTTGTAAATGCTGTTTTTTAAATCATATATTAGCCATTGGCAGGAAACTGGATTTACCACTTTTCTGAGTTGCTCTCCTCTCGCTATGGCCTAGATGGATTATAATTCTATTAGCATGACTTGCGAAAAGATCTGATGAGCATATGCTGTGCGTCTTTTACCATTAAAATCTGGCTTATTTGGGACAGTTTCCAAAAAGGCTCAAGCACGGTTCTTTGTTTTTTGATGCATCCCGATTCAGTTGTTCATCTACTTATGCTGTCACGAGCTGTTTTTGACCCAAGTTGAAGTTTTGCTGGATAAAGGAGCGAATCCTCAGTTTGAGCCGTTTCTTTTTTTTTTTTTCAATTCCTTCATACTTAAGAAATATAATTTTTATTGGCCTTTTTGATCCATACACATGCCTGAATTTGCTCTCCACAAACTAACAAACAACAATGTACTACCTTACTAGTACCGATTTAAAAGACGAAAATTTCGTCTTTAAAATTGGTCCTAGTATGACGTCTTTTGTAATTTTCGACTTTCGTTTCGGTTATATTTTTAAAAACTCCAGACTCGTATTTGGTATACTCGTAATATGTATTGCTATTATTTGTAGCACTATTACATAACAATTTCCTAACTAGCTGAAATGGCATCTAAAGATGGTTATACAGTTGAAACCAAATTGAAAATGAATTCCCGAAAAAACTCAGTATACGTCAAAAATTACATTTTTGTATTTGTACAGGCGACGTTTTTTTTGTTACGTCTCTTTATTCCGTTCTGCATGGGAGACATGTCAGGTGAAATTGAGGTAGTTAAATCTTGTGAATGTTTGAGGCTTTCATCTTTGTCTATATCCAACATTTAAGGATTTTTTGGCTGAAGGTACTGTTCACTTTCTTCACCACCTTCATCGTCATTGCTTCCCTCTTTCTCCGTGTATACTTTGTAAATACAACACAGCATACCCCCTATTGGGAAATTCTTACTTGGAAATATATTACAGATGTTTTTGTACATGTTCCAAGATGCTGCTCGCAAAGCAGCAGATTTCATTTTCTTTTGAACGTTATCTTTTTTATGAGAAGGATGTTGGCATTGTTTTGGCGCTCCCCAATATAGACCGTAAATGAAATGCACAAATACTATCATTTTCTTGTATATTCTTTCCAGATCTACTGCTAATCGAATCACGTTCACTGATATGTGTGTTAATAATTTTCATTCCTTCTTTTTCTATACATAAGAAGAGTACCTTCTGCCAAAAAATCCTTTAATGTCGGATATAGACAAAGATGAAAGCCTCAAACATTTACAAGACTTAACTGCCTCAATTGCACCTGACATGTCTCCTATGCCGAACGAAATAAAGAGATGTAACAAAAAACGTCGCCTGAACAAATACAAAAATGTAGTTTTTGACGTATACTGAGTATTTTCGGGAATTCATTTTCAATTTGGTTTCAACTGTATAACCATCTTTAGATGCCATTTCAGATAGTTAGGAAATTGTGATGTAATAGTGCTACAAATAATAGCAATACATATTTTAAAACAGGTAATTGGCCTTTTTTCTCTAACGCCGAAAAACACTCATTTTACAAAGTTTAGAGCCGAATCATGCAAAAACTGAAAGAGTAGCCATAGGTTTGTTAACAGATTGTGTTTCTGAGACAAGAAAGGCTTCTACTCCAGCTAGTTTTATATCTGGTCACTCATGGTGCAAGAAGATAATGACCCTCAAAGTCATGTGATATTGCGATTTCTGCAATTTCAGAGTCAAATATTTCAATGTGCCACTATATCAACCACCAGGGTGTAAAAAAATCAATGATTTTTTTAAAAAAATAAAAAAATCGGATTTTTTTGATTTAAATCAGATTTTTTTGATTTAAATCGGATTTTTTTTATTTAAAAAAAAAAATTAGAAACTTCAGTTATTAATTAATTTTTATTTATGAACAACTTACCTTTAAGTTTTCAAAAATACAAAAACACCTTTGAAGTAAAGCTTCATAAGTAAGAAACCCAGAAAAAAGTGTTTGGAGCCAATCTGAAAACAATCCTGTCTCCTATAGCTAGGATAAAAATCAAATGGGGCAGGAAGCTCAACCCAATCCTCACTTCATTCAGCCCCCCCACTCTTTATTTTGCTTTTGTTTTGTAAAGCTGGAATATGTTCCATTTCAGCCACTAATAAAGACTCCCCCCTCCTGACCCCCCCCCCCCAGTTGCTAATGCAAGGTCGCCAGTCGCTAATGCATCTTCTGTTTGGTTGTTTTTGTTTTTTCTTTTCACTGAAAGTATATCACACATTCTATCATGTCCCTCTCCCCTCAATTCACTCTTTACAACACCTGCCCTGCACCTGCATGTATTTTTTTTTATTTCATGTATTAGACAAAACAAATAGAACTATTTGTGCATACATATTATTTGGACTGCAACCTTCCAGCATCTTTAGAGGGGAGATGGGTAGGATTACTTTTCCACTTATTAGATGGAAATCAAAGCTCTAAAATAAAATGGTCAAAATAATGAAATTGGGATTGTCCAAGAGAATTTTTTAAAGATTAAAATAAAAAGTGATTTAAATCAATGATTTTTTTAAAAAAATCAATTGATTTAAATCGCGATTTAAATCACTGATTTAAATCAATTGATTTAAATCATTGACACCCTGTCAACCACACATATCTTTATATTTTTGGATACTATTCTTTACTGATATTTACTTATATTTGCACTACAGTGATTCACTGTTGCCACAATAAGATTTGGTCGGTCAAAGTTGCGTTAAAAAACTATTTTTCGTACAACTTTGAGTGACCTCTGACCTTTGTGCCAAGAGTCGTCCACAAATATTTGTATACTTACAGTTAGTGGGGATATAGTAGAACACAAAATAATTGCAAAAAATATTAGCTTATCTAAGTTGGCATGTTTTTATTGAAAAAAAAGAGCAAAGTCCAACTTTGACCTCCCAAAACGGAGAGATTTTTTTTTTTTTGCAAAAATAAAAAAACACGGTGTTTAATAATTTTAAATAAAGACCATGTTCTGAAATTTTCAGCAAAATCAAAAATGTCGATTTTTTTGACTGCCTGATTCTTAAAAAAAAACGGCTCTTAAATTGATAACCTATTTCAAAGTAAAATTTCAGCGATACCGAATGATGAATGTGCGTTTTGTTTAATGTGTGTTCTACCTTATGTATAATTGTATATGCTAACATAAAGTTAGCACGTTTAATCGTCTCACGTTTTAATCGTCTTAAACTTTTTAAAATTTGAAAACTTATTTTTTTCCCTATGATTTGAATTTGTGTTTAGTGGAACTTTTTTTGAAATATTTTTCTCAATTTCGATTTGCTGCACTGATTTAACTATTGCCCTTTGGAAAATGCTAAATATGAAATTATATGTTGAAATTGTGCAACTTCGTATCGTAGCAATATCATTTTTTGTCATGCTATTTTTCACGAAATGTATATCATAAAAATGAAGCATGTCTTCATCGCTTGTGCATTTAAGGAGCGTATTTTTAGCTTTAGAGATAACGGATATCAAGTGTAACTTTTACGCTTAGATACAGTTTTTTCGCATATGGCATGCATCTCCTCTCTCCTAGTATAACATGTGTAGGGAATTGAATTTCAGCTTTTGACGCAGTTTGTTTTTTGCATCACCAGCCATACTTTAAGTGCTAATGTTGTGGGAAAAGAAGCGGCTTGGATTTTTTTTTTTTTTAGTTTCATTTTATTTATTTATTTTTTAATGGTATTGGCTTTATTGTTTGAAATTAAGTTGAACTGACTTGGGTTAGTTTCACTGTCGTTTTGCAAAGGTACAGCAACTCAAACCCGCGGCAATTACCCTTTCTTATTACCCGAAAAAGAGGAAACATTTTCAATGTCGTAGTTCAACTTACTAGAGTAGAAATATTACGTTCTTGTTTTCGCAAAATAAATAAGTAAATAAAAATCCTGAATTCAGCGGCAATTAAAAATTTAAATGTGGCTTAATATCTGTGAATTAAAAATTTCTCCTATCCACTTACTGCTAAATAAATGTTAACATTTTCAAGTCTACTTTTACAGATCTCCTGAAAAACCTCCTTTTTTCACTCTAAAATCTATTCTACTCAAAAAAGTGGATGCTCTCCTTTTCAGGGCATGTAGTACTCAATGGGCTAATCAACAGCAAAACAAATAATAAGTTTTTTTTTTTCTCGAAGAAATCTACAGCAAGAAAAATTGAACGCCTCTTCTCAAATGGTGCATATCGTTTCAAAGCGAAAATAATTATCCTTCAAATTTCGTTCGCCGTTCCGGAAATTATTTTGTCGAAAATCGCAAGTAAGAAATGGCACCCGGTTTGCCGTCATTTTTCCGGGCTGTATCGCTGTATCTCGGTCCAGGAATTCTTTGGGGTGAAACAAAAAATGCTTGGAACTAAGTTTTTTTTCTTCAAATTTTAACATATGTTAAATTCAAAAACTTCCGAGACTATAAAGATTACCACTGGATTATATTCTCCTAGATATAATTTTGAGACATCACCAGTTGATAACCATTTCTTTTTATATTTATACTTGGAATATTTCCATAGTACTGTATATACCAAAAAACGAAAAATATTGGCATTATTTTCGTTATTTATCCCCATTAAATGGGAAAAGTTAATAAGACAGTAATCTTTGCATTCAAAAAAAAAAAAAGAAAAAAAAATCACAAATGGTATTTAATAGTTTGTTGTCACCTTTGCATTTATTAACTTCAAAAATATGAGATTTAATAGTTTCAATCAACTTTAGCAATATCTGATAGGATATATCACATTAAGCTGAGTTTGGAGAATTGAGTTTTTAAGTTTGAAAACATTTGAAAATTGTCTTCCAGCATAATAAACTGCTTGAGCCATATAAACTGCTTGAGTCATGATCCTCCATAGGCTTTCTATGGGGTTCAGATCCGTTGAGCGAGATTTCTACGGCAGACAGCAGTTTATGGTGTGAGAACCTCGATTTTGTTAGCTTTGATGCATAGATAGCAGCATTATCCTGTTGAAATTCATAAATATTTCCTCATGAAAACTCATCGTATCTTCCAAGTTGACATGTAAGATATTAACATATGATGCAGAATTTGTTTGTGTATAGGGTGAATGGGGCACGTTGATCTGCTTTTCTACTTTTCATTTTTTACCTCATAAATTAAAAATTAAATGAGCCGTTTGATTATCTGCCATGAGTTTCGTTAAATATTTCTCCTTATCCCAGATTTTTTTGAAAATGTTCAATTCATTATCTTTTTTTGTATTAATTTTTAACAGAAATTTGTGAAGTGGACCAACGTGAACTGGGTTTGGGGTACTTTGATCCGCATTACGAAAACGACTTCTATAGCAATTTTTAATGATAAATACTATTCAATACTATAATTAACTAATGTTCTTTTGTGTTTAGCACAAAAAATATTAAATTTAAAGATCAATAAAGCATAGTAAAATATTAAATTAGCCAACTTGTGCTTTTGTGCTATTTATACGCGAGAGCCATCTATATTTACCCAAGCATTAGCATAACTTGGATCTTCATCAACTTGACTGTTGTCAGAACTAGAATTCTGCTTTTCTAATTCTTCTAAAAAGTTCTCATTTTTTGTTGGTTTTCTAAAAGTGGACCAACGTTCCCCGTGTTCTTGGTCTGAAAAAAATGCTATCATATTTTTTTATGGCAAAAAAGAAAGAAGCTACATTCGTCTCTGAATGTCATAGCCGGGCTGTCGGCATGTTGAATGCAAGTCTGCTGTAGCCCGGGCTTTACGAAGATAAGTTAGTGTTTATCACTGATGAGTGTATGAAAATTTTTGATGAAACCTCAAATTATATTCAAGGAAACTTTCTTCGGGAAAAGAGATCAATATGTTACCCCCATTCTTCATGAAAATCATTTAAAAAAAATAGTTGCAAACTTATGAAAATTACTTATCACTGAAAATATAGTAACAAAATTTGTTCTTGAAATAAAAATTGTTCTATATAACTACCATGTGGTTTCGTTATAGAATTTAGGACTTTTGATTTCTTTATAGGACTGTAGAAGGTGCTATTTGTTGGTCATAAATTGAAAAAATATTTATTATTAATATTGAAATTATTGAGCCCGTTCCAACGTGCCCCGCGATGCAGCGAGCCCCGATTCCCCTTAAGTCAATATCTATCTTTTCTAACGCAGAAAATTCACCCCCACAACATGACTGAACTTTCACCCATTTGAGTGCTCATTTGGATCTCTAGAACTGTTCTCACATTATGCCATGGTAATGAATACAATCTCGGCTGTCGAGGTTACAAATTTTGTTGTCCGGTAAAAGCACATTGTATTACTTGCAGGTCTAATCCTTTGTTTGCGAAACTCGACAGTTCTTTTTCGTATTTCTGCAGAATTGCGGGGGGAGGGGGGGGAGCGCTTTTAATTTCAAATATTGTTTTTGAGTGTTTCGTATCGTACTGGATACATTCTTCGCCTCGAACAAGAAAGCTTTAAGTGCCCTTGTTACTGCAGTTGAAATGTTTTTCGAGTTGCCGAATAAACCACATTTTGCTTCTTGATAACATACACTGAGGACGATTAGGCAAAATAATTTTGTTTTTGAACTTGTTATATCATATATTTCATCGTTAACAAAAAATGTTTCTTAATGAAGAAAGCACAGCACCCGAGTCCTTGATTTTTTGCCCTCTTGAATTTGTTTCCTCTTATTTTCATGGCTGTCGGATCACTTGTTTCTAATCCGATACACATTTATTCTGGCCCATAAATATGGTATTGAAACAGGTTTCATGGGCAATCGAGGAGGTTAGGAGTAGACGGGCATGCGTCCGAAAAGCGCATGCGTGTGGCATAGCACATGCGCTGAAACAACTTTTGACGTACAAACAGCGTTGCATCCATTAGAGATCAGTGGTTTGCATTATTGTGTGGCCGTTTGCTTCAAGATTCGTGCGCGTTCAATAGAGGCCAGTGTCTAGCGCTACGGAGTTGTGTATCTAGTTTAGCTATATCAAACGAACAAACTGCAATTTTTAAAAAAAATCTGTTTACAGGCTGGCCTTTTACCTTGTAACAAAATTAGATCTCTTGATTTTTAAAAGACCCGTTTTTCTTTGATTTTAAGTCTTCGATGTTCGGCTTTATATAAAAGTCGGGGAAAAAAGCATCTTTTGTTTTTGATGCCTTTTAATAGAACTAATCTATTTAAAAAGTTTAAGATTTGTGACAATATGTAGTTTTCGACAACAAATCTTGCAGTTTCTTAATACCACTTAAAGAGACTATCCATATAAATGATGTCAACCTCATTTCTCCCCATGTCACGCTGTTTTTCATAAGCATAATTTCCTGTAAAAGAGTGAAGTCACAGTTCTTGTTACCCAAAACTGCCACAATTATATGAACCCCTTCAAAGCGTGACATCATTTTTAGACGGCCCTTAAGATAAGTTGTAACATGCTTTATTTTCTTTTCTAGATAGATCAATGGATAGAGCTAGGATTGATGCAAAAGGTGTTGGTAAGTGGAGCTTCGCAAAATTATTCGCTTAAAAGACGAATGTATGTCGCAACATCTAGCATTCAATATAAGCATTTTTGAGAGCATTTAATGATTGTTTTTATAGCGCTCTTTGAACTTCTTCGTGCATTCGTATTTTGTACCAAGTTTTCCTGCTTCTGTGTTGATTTTGTTTTGCTAAATGTTCTCAGCTGCATCTTTCAACGTTGAGAATTAAGGCATAGGTTCTTGAGATTTTAGTCACTTATTCTTCTAGCACAACTAAAATTTAACACCTGCTGTTTAATCATAACAGTTTTTATAATATAAATCGCCATGATGAAATTTTTACTATGGGTTAATACCAAAAGTTCCGGCGGGTTTTGACCTCCAAACTCTCCTCACACTCTTTTGAATTTCGCTCTGCATTAATCTTTGTTTAATTACCAGATTCATTAAATTTCTAAATCACGAGAATCCATGTGTTTTCACGAATATTCTCCCAAGATTTATATTATGCTGGATACTGAAATTGTTTGAGTATTTTATTATGTAGCTCATGTAACCAGGCCTTTGTGTTTGTACTTGCTCATTTTTTTTCTGAAGGGGTTGGTAAAAGAGGCGGAACCGTTTCATTGGCACAAAATGGCAATAACCTTTGGCGAAACAAACCGACTTTCGTCACCCCTATTTTAACAAATGGAATCATTTAATCTGTTGACCATCAGACGTCATCCTACCAGAGCCAGACTACTCGCAACTGTTTATATTGGTTGCAAAGAAAGTCTCGTTTTTGTTTACTAAAAGCTTAAGTTGCTGATAATCAGCTAGTGTCTCTCATAACAATATTTTATTTTTTCTACTAAGTCAACTGTGTGTCTCTGCTTGTAATTATTCCATTACCCTCTGTGCAGTTAAGTTGTTTGTTTTTCTCTAGTTCTTTGTGATTTTGATGTTGCACCCGAAACTCATCAAATAACCTATTTTTAAGTCCTCCGTATTTTCTTGTCCGCTTGCTCTCTCTGCTTTAATAGAGGCTTCATATAAAATGTATTGAACAATTAAAAAAAATACATTCATCCTTTTTTTAACGTTTCACATCAGAAAGTGTTTGCATAATTAACTTTCATGATTATGTGTGTGCGTGTTTGTATTTTTGTGGTCGGTGAATTGTGTCTAAATGGGTTCAAAAATCGTCCTAATTCTAACAGGGGAGAATTTCGACTTTATTGCTGAACAATGAAAATGTGTCCAAATGTAATAAATATGCTTTGTTTCAATATCCTAATCAGGGTGTCAAAGTCACTAATTAAAATCATTTTTTAATTTAAATTCTTGAAATGGTTTTGAAATTTTTAATTTCAATAGAATAGATACGACGTAGGTTGGCTTATCCTCATCCGGAAACCTAATGAAATGTATATTTTGTACAACGTACATTCATATGAACTTTTCCGCTAATTCACGGAATTCCCCCCCCCCTCCCCCCAAAAAAACTACGCTTGTTAAAAAATTGCTTTGTATGAATAGATTAAAAAATAAATGTAGCAAGCCCATGCAGCATAAAAATGTATTCAGGAATTTCGACACTATATACAATGTAAGGATACGACGGTATAGAAGATGGAAGCACCAACTATCGGCATTTCGATAATTTTTATCCAAACCAGAAGCCGAGCAACTCCTAGTTCCAAGTTTTCCAAGTCATATATGAAATTCTACGAAAAATTAGAGCAGTATGTCTTATGCTGTATTCAGTATCACATTGGTTTTAATAATGGTTAATAAATTTTTAATTGTTTCGTGAGGTTTGTCACAACTTCTTGGAAAATTAAACTGAAATAGAAATACGAAAATGAGGTGGTCCAAAAGAAACTCCTCCTATATACATAATTCGCTGCATCTATTGAACATTGAACCGCAATTTCCGACACGGTCGTTTGAAGATATGCGCTGGATATAGTGATGATTTTGAGTAGCGCGGGCACTCACGGAAAGCAGCCACTTGTACTCCCCCTCCTCTTGATTTTCGGCCTGAGTTCTGTCGGGAGGTCGCAACATCCTGCATCGCAAAAGGGGCAATGTGTTCTGATGTTTTCTTTTTTTTTCTTTTAAGTCGGAAAGGCGGCTCTTTTTTTTAAGGACGTTTCTTTGTAAAAAAAAAAAATCGAAGAAGGGTGCATTTATCTCGGAATAGGCAAGCTGAGAACGCCTTTGAAAAATCGCCTTGGGAGAACACAATGTAACATATTAGTAGGTGTGTATATTTCTTTAATTTTTTCTGCGTTGAAGAAAATTATATAAAAATAATTGAAGCGACCATATTGGACTGATCTATAGCGAGGAAAAATATTAAGCATTATTCTGATAATTTTGTTTCATTTTATGTAATCTTTAATGAAACGTATCTAGAACGAAAGTATTAAATCGTGATAGCTTTAACTGCATTTGTGTTTTATCTCCCGATAAGAATCTGCTATAAAATAGTGCAATTATATTATTTATAGTCTGAAATGCAATTCTAAGATTTTTTTTTTCAGAAAAAGAAATTAACTAGAAACACTTTACTATTCGTGATTTAAAAAGCGCACTAGTTATTTTTGGGGTAAAATAATTACATAAGTATGGAATGTGGACCTATTTTTTCCTTCAAAAAATGAAAGGATAAATTATTTTTTACAATTTTACTTGCAAATAATGAAAAGGATTTCTCTTGAGCAATTTAGCATGCACTTTTAATATAAACTTTACTCAAATAAGCGCATTTCAAAGTAAAATGATTGCCCTTCTGTCTACTGCTCCCGCCGAGGAAACCGTTTTTCGCATATCTAACTGTGTTAGTTACATATCAGTAATGATATTCATTACATTTTAGAGAGTATTATGCTTGCTCTGTTTTCATCTGAGCTTTTTAAACATATATTTATAATGGAGCTGCTACGATTCTTATTTATTATTTTCTTATTTTTTTTAAACGTACATTTCTGATTAATTTTTTTCCTTATCAGTAATCGATTTCGGCTCGTTTTTGGAGTGTTCCATATTACTATCACGTTTCCAATCGATAATATATTGGAAGGGGGCTCGAGTTTCCCCCCCCCCCTTTTTTTTTTAAATTGAAAATATTGTAGGAAGTAATATTATTTGTTAAGATTATACCCACTAGATAACATGAGAAAGTTAGTGTGAAGATTTTGAGTGTTTTAATAATTGAAAAAGTTTTTTTTAGATTTAATTTTTAAAAATGAAATATAGTTGTGAGTTAACACCTTCTTTACGTTAAATTATGAAGAACACACGGCATTTCATTCACATTTGAAAAATTTTGCAAACTTTTTAGATTATTATTACTAAAACAGAGTATAGATCTTCATTCTTCAAAAAAACGAATGGTAAGCTTCGTGATTTATTTACTTTATGAACACTGGAATTCAAACCAAACCGTAACAATTTCTTTTATGACCTTCAGTGTCTACCATTATCAAAATAAGTGGTAGTGACGCTAATAGAGCTGCTCGAAAACTTGCAGCTGACCTTCTTTTATTATGAACGATTTGATCATCAAAATCACACTGCCCTGCTGGTCACACTTTAGTGGAATCATTTTAGCAATAAACGAAATTTTATTCATTCATGATCATTTCTCTTTTTGATGATACCATAATAAAACAACAGGATAATTGCCTGCAGTTTGTTGTGCAATGAATTATATATTATCTTTTAATTACGATTTACTCAATTTCTTTGTGTTTGGTTTTAGAGATGTGTATTATTTACGTGTTTTAATCTGCTTAAGATCTTATTCTGCATAAACAATCACATAAATATGTGATGCATGATATATTTATTATCGTTTAAAAAATGGCTTTTAAGATAAATAAAGCCTTTATTGCAACAAGTGATAATAATTGTCTCAAGTTACGTTCAAATGCTATAAGTCGACTATATTCATCTTTTATGATCATTACTAAACATTATGAAAAAGATTTTATATAGTACAAAGGTGTTTTTCGAATAAAGACTGCGGTTTACAGAAGTGTTTCATGATAATAAGTGCAATGAGATGATGACTTCTAGAAAAGACCAACTAGTGATATAATAAGCTGTAACAAAATGAAAAGTTGTATGAGTTTTATCAGATAAAAGTAATTGACAAACAAAATTTCTAACCATTTATCATGTAAAATTAGGGGTGATTTTGAACAAGATGCGACCATGTGGTTTTGAATTGTTTCAGAGTAGTAAAAATTTACCAATTTTGTGCCCCATGCCGTGCGCTTGTTTTTTTTTTTTTTTTTTTTTTTAATTGATTCCTTGAATTTCGAGAATATTTTAGTATTATGATAAGAAAAAGTAAAACTTTTTTTCTTCTCAAATTTATCTAATTGGCGCTTGAGTAGAGGTGAAAGTTTGAGGTCGTGAATGTATGATGACTAAGTAATCGTTTTGCTTCACAAGCAATGCGCACGGGTGCCACTTTTTCGTTCTGAGGACAGAATCTTTCTTTTCTTTCTTTTCTTTAAAGAAAAATCAGCTGGCAGATTTCTGTTCTTTAATTGAAAGGTTATTTTCCTTTTACACGATCAAAGAGAAAAAAGAAAAATCATTAATGGAAGGAAAGTTTTTCCTTGAGATAATAACTTTTAAAACAATTCAGGGGTTCATATTTTCAAGAAAATTTGACCCCCTTGCGCTATGATATGTAAAAACACACTTTGAAAAAACACTCTATGCCCAGATTCAATTTTAAACCCTTGTTAGCTATACCCCCCTCCCTCCCCCGGAAAAAAAAGGATGTTTTTGACTGCTAGTGTACAATGTGGTAAGCCACAATACCCTTCGTTTCATATCTCGGTCAATAATGCTCGTATTGATGTCAAACTTTTTGTGTTAGAAATGTTTGTAGTGCTTTTGATTTCCGTAAACATAAGTTATAGGACCTAGGGTCCGTATAAAACATTAGATTTCGCATTCCCCCCCCCCTTTTTTTCGCTTAAAACTTTTAGAACATTAGCTCTGCAAACTATGCATCTTATAGAGAACATTACAACGTTAAGGAGGCACAAATGAGCAGGGATACTGCAGACACGTGTTTCGGCATTACAAGGAACGCCTTTTTCAATGCGAAAAATTGAGAGCTTATGGATGCACAGACATCCGACAAAAGAAACAGAAAAAGCGTTCCTTGTAACGCCGAAACATGTGTCTGCAATATCCCTGCTTATTTGTGCCTCCTTAACGTTGTAATTTTCTCTAAATCAATAGCATAAAGGTATTGTAAAACTTTATGCGTCTTGGACGGCTGTGAAAGTGGATGTCTTGAAGGTTAAACAGAGACACGCTGTATAGGAGTTTACATCTCTTTCTTTATTTGTCAATGCAAATGAAGGGCCA
This sequence comes from Uloborus plumipes, assembly GCA_038373865.1. Taxonomy (NCBI): domain Eukaryota; kingdom Metazoa; phylum Arthropoda; class Arachnida; order Araneae; family Uloboridae; genus Uloborus; species Uloborus plumipes. Next base: position 18,667 of record JAXGGA010009893.1, on the reverse strand, counting down.
GGGGGGAAAAAGATAAAAGTCACTTTTTCATCAATTTTGAGATATTAGCGCTATCTAGGGGCTATGAAGGAGTAATTTCATCTGGTAGAATAACAAGGGGGAAAAATATGAGAATCGACCGAAATATGCATGAAAACTCTATTAACTACACAAGGAGTTACAAGAAATCAAACTTTGTTCTTCGTTTTTCTCGAAATCGCTTTTTGGTCACTTTCATCTTTTTTCCCCCGTCCCTTCAAATGTTTATGTAATTCAATGTTAAGCTTTGTTTATTATTTTAGATCTCTCAGAAGAACATGTTCTAAGCCAAAGAATTCTGGAGCTTTATGAAAGATTAAAACATGCTGAAATGCTTAATCTTGAGCGGAGGAATGACATTGTCAACTTGCGGAGGAATTTCGGAACTTTATTTAAAGCTACGAATACTGTTGAGCTATTAAATAATTCAATTCATCAAGCAAAAAGTAATTTATGGAAAGACTCTCAACAACTGTTAGCTGGTATACAAGGAACAGTAGATTTGCAACTCCCATCAATTCATCATTTTCTCCCGCATTTATTAAGTTCACCTGATAGTTTGACTCCGAGTATCAAAATATCCAGAGACAGAAGTGGTGGTAAGTTGTTGCTTAAAGTATGCTTTCCGAAAACTACACTATGTAGCCAAAAGTGTCCGGACACTTTCAAAGATTGACATTTTTTTCAAATTTCTGGTTAGTTGCCGAGGAATTGTTCTGTTATAAAGTCCCAGGTAGCACAAATAACCTTTAAACGTTTTATAAACGTTTTTAAGCGGTTGTTACAACGTTAATAACCATTTTACAACCTTTAAAAAACGAAGTGTGCTACTTGGGGTGTAGGCTTCTGCTTATTTTCCAGCAAAAATTCAATCATGCATGAGTTCATATGGCGGGCAATAAATTTAAGAAGCATAAAAGTTTTCTTTTCTTTTTTTTTCTTTTTTGTCGACCTTCGATGTAATATTTCGCGAAAAAGTCTGAATCGTATTAATTGTAAACCTAATACATAGCTCCATAGCCAAATATATAAGTACAAAATGGAGTTGAATATCCTAAAAATTTTGGAATTTGTCGCCGATCTTGCAATCTGTATTTTAATAATTCTTGAATTTTAAACGGATTAAAGAGCGTCCTCAAATTAAGGCCTGATTAAAGAGCAGGGCATGGCCATTGCAGCTAAGGTCTCTAAAATGACTAAAATTGTTTAAATTTAATAATATTATTAAAAAAGGAAAGAAAAAAGTCAATATTTGCTTCTAAATTTATTTCAGTTTTTTCTGCTTACTTAGAGGTGTGGAGTGCTCTGCACTCTAACAAATATTTTTAGAAATTGGTTAAGCATCTGAGACCTCCTGACCCCTTGAATGTTTGTATTTACAAGGTTTGACTGCGGACTGCCCGGAAAAGGGTTTGGCTTAGGGCCTCCTAATATCTTAATCAAGCTCTGCCGCAAATAATCTTTTTATTACGAATACTTAGGTTTATCAATACTTAAGGATTTCGGACAAGTATTATTAATTTCTGAATCATTTGGTGTAATGCACCACCTATTCAAAGGAATTGAACTATAGCTCACTATATCATCGATACATTTTTAAGTTTTTACTATGTTCAGCTAGAATTCTTTTGTAAGTTGCTGTATATACTTGGCCACGAAATTGTTAAGCTATCTTTCATGTATCACGGTGAAAAATACATTCTTTTATATGTTCATGTTTTATTAAATTTTCCTTATTTTTAATTCAAATTTCGTTGTAATTGCTCTCTTGTATGCTATCAAGTTTCCCGAAAATTAAGTAAAGTTTGTTGAGAAACTTTGCCTGTTATGAGTCTAAAACTTGTAAATTAAAATGGCAATTTGAAAGAAATGCTTACTATACCTTCTTAAATATAAGTGATACTTTTACGGAAATGTATAGAATAATTGATTATAACAACCGAAACTAATTTGAAATCCACAACTTAATTCCCAGCTTTTTATAATACATTGTGATTTTTTAATTTTTTTTAAGGGTCTTGAATTTGTTGATGGTCTCTGAATGCATGCCTTTTTGAATTTTTGCTGAAAACTGAATTGAGGCATAAGTTTTATACACTGCGATGCAAAAGTTTAGACAAAATGCATATATGTGAATAAAAAGAAAACTATTCAATGAAATGCTTTCAAATTTCTACTGCAGGTACACAATATGGTCCCAAATACGTGTCTGGAGTTCTTATAACTATAACTGGAATCAAATTTTGGATATTACAAAAGACATTTTTTTACATCGTTGCAAAAGTTTAGACAATAGTCTGATTTTATGCAAATATCCCTTGAAATGTGATTGGTGGAGGAAATGCGGGACTGTATTATTCATTTATAAAGTGCAGAGATTGCTGAATAAAAAATTAAAATCTCAAAAGCTCTTTAGTTCTCGTGAAAAGAAGGTGAGAAAGTTTGGAAGCCAAAATTTGAAAATGAACCTACTTTATTAATTTTTTGTCTTTTAAATCGGCTCTAGTATGGTAGTACATTGTTTTTTACTTTGTGGAGAGCAAATTCAGACATGCGTATCGATCAAAAAGTCCAAGAAAAATTATATTTCTTAAGGATGAAGGAATTGAAAAAAACGGCTCAGACTGACGATTCGCCCCTGAATCCTACAAAACTTCAACTTGGGTCAAAAACAGCACGTGACAGCATAAGTAGATGAACAACTGAATCGGAATGCATAAAAAAAACAAAGAATTGGGCTTGAGCCTTTTCAGACAGAGTGTCTCAAATAAGCCAGATTTTATTGGTAAAAGCAGCACAGCATATGATCATTGGATATTTCTCAAGTCCCGCGAAAAGAATTATAATCCATCTAGGCCATCCCAATTTTAATAATTTTTATCAAAGAAAGTACCATTCATTTTTTAGTCACGATGATACATATGCTACTTTTCACATTAAAATCTGGCTAATTTGGGACACTCTGTCCGAAAAGGCTCAGGCACAATTCTTTGTTTTTTTTATACATTCCGATTCAGTTGTTCATCTATTTATGCTGTCACGTGCTGTTTTTGACCCAAGTTGAAGTTTTGTAGGATTAAGGGGCGAATCGTCAGTCTGAGCCGTTTTTTCAATTCCTTCATGCCTAAGAAATATAATTTTTCTTGGACTTTTTGATAGATACACATGTCTGAATTTGCTCTCCACAAAGTAAAAAACAATGTACTACCATACTAGAGCCGATTTAAAAGACAAAAAATTAATAAAGTAGGTTCATTTTCAAATTTCGGCTTCCAAACTTTCTCATCTTCTCTACACGAGAACTAAAGAGCTTTTGGGATTTTGATTATTTATTCAGCAATCTCTGCACTTTATAAATGAATAATACAGTCCCGCTTTTCCTCCACCAATCACATTTCAAGGGATATTTGCATAAAATCTGACTATTGTCTAAACTTTTGCAACGATGTAAAAAATGTCTTTTGTAATATCCAAAATTTGATTCCAATTATAGTTATAAGAACTCCAGACACGTATTTGGGACCATATTGTGTACCTGCAGTAGAAATTTAAAAGCATTTCGTTGAATAGTTTTCTTTTTATTCACACATTTTCATTTTGTCTAAACTTTTGCATCGCAGTGTATGACAAAAGCTATAGCCAAAATCGTCTCTAGAAACTTGAAAAAATTTTGAGTGTGGAAAGTGTCCTCATACGTTTGTCAGTTATGTACCACTGATTGAATGCATATTTTCAACCATTAAAACTGAAATTTTGTCTTATTCAATTCTGCAGCTCAATTATTACTGATGCTTATTTCATTATGATTCACTGGTTGACAGCTTCTTTTTCTTCGATGCTGAGTAGTATTTTTTTAACGCTGTTTCTTCGATGCTAAGTAGTATTTTTTTAACGCTGAGTAATATTTTAATGCTCCGTCTACACGAAATTTTTATTTATCTTAGGGATAAAAAACATTTTTTTTAAAGCAATCTCGTTTATGTGTGATTGTGTGAAGTTATTTTAATTGTAATAGTAAGTAAATATTGGGCGTTTGCCTCTGCCCCTAAGTATGCCTTCAATCATTTTCCAAGCTGCTTTGAGCTGTATGCCCTCAGGCGTTTTTGAATGTCAACACATCCTAGTTTCGGTTCAAAGCGCCCCTAGCGGTGAATTACGGAACTAATATACCACTGTTAGTGTTGACATTAACTTAAACGCTTTTTTTTTTTAAGTTCATGTTTTTTGGAAAAGCAACTCCTTCGACATTCAGTTTAGAGCTTTTGTGTAATAGAAGGACGATTGTGCGCCATATAAGTGAAGAAAATGAAACTTATTTAAGTAACAAAATGTGTGTTGATGTTGTTTATATTGATTTTCTAAAAACTTTCGATAAAGTACCATGTTCTATTCTTCTAAGCAAATCGGGAGATATTAGAAAAGGAGCGAAAACTTTAATTTTGGCTAGAAATTTGGTAGACACTGGAAAGAAAAAAGAGAGGGGGAGGGGTTAGAAATCATTGTAAAAGGGGTGACATTTTAAGTGTGATTTCTCAAAGTTAAATTTTCAAGGTTTAAACTTAGGGCCACTTTTGTCAATGAATTTTATGAATGATAATTGATGAAAATATTTCTGGAGGCACCAAGTTTTGCTGACAAAGATAAAATTATGGGAATTTTGGAAAATGAAGTACTAGCGAAATAGCTTCAAGGGGACTTGGATCATGTTTCTACAGTAATGTATGGGAGGGGGGGATTTTAGAATATACTCCTCTGAAACTGAGAAATTTGCTTTTTTATACTGTAGTAGAAAAGAACTAAAACCAGCTATATCCTCCTCTAAAATTTGACCATATTGCCCTCTAAAAAATTACTGGATAGTCCTCTATATTTCTAATTAGCAGTTAAGTGGGGTATGATAATAAATGTTGGGAAATGTCAAATTCTTTGCTTCATTGAGAACTTAAAAATATGCACACAAGCTATTAACTTTTGGAATGAGTCATATGTGAAGCAGAAAAAGATATTAATATTTGAAAACTAGGACTTCAAATTTAGTCAACAGTGCAGCATAACAAGTCACAAAGCCAATGGAATACGGAAATATATCAGTGAATCTGTTTTGAATAAGCAGTGAATTTGACATCACAGAAAATTTTAATGTTATTTGTAATTGTTTAGTATTTCAAAAGCATTTTGCTTTTTCAATTATTGTATCATGTACAACTTTTAAAAAAGCTTTTTCTCGTATAAATTTGAAAATATTGCTAAAACAAATTTTGCTTTTTTAGTTACCATGGTTTTAGGCATACCGACTGTTAAGAGAGACGTCCAGTGTTACTTAATGTCAACTCTGCAAAATCTTATTGAGAATATGTCACCTGAAGAGAAAAATGATGCTGTTATTATAGTATTTATTGCTGAAGTGAGTATTTAACTTAGTCACATACATTTTTCAATATAATGTTATTTTCATTAATTAGATTATGTAAGTAAAGTTTGTATGAAGAATTTTTCAGCTTAAAAGCTTTGCCTAATCTTCGTTAATGGTAAGAAGGTCATAATATTTTTCATGTTTTAGGTCTCATTTTTATTTTTTTTAACTGAGCAAGTCTCCTGAATCAAATTCAAAAGTGCCACTTCACAGTTTTTGTCACACGCCAAACGATCCGATGCCATTTTTGGAGTTTCAATATGATCAGTTTTTGCAGGAAGAATTAGTGTTGCTATTAGAAAGTTTTGAAATTCACTCACTGTAGCCCAGACTATGAGCTCTGCATTATTTCAAGTCACCGAAATCTATAGCGAATACTGTCCAACAAGCACGTCTGAAGTTCTTTGGGAGGATTGGATGAGCATATATGCTGCTTGGGTTTCATGTATTGGAGAATTCATTTTTGAACACCTTGTACTGTCAGATTTCAGTCACTTGCAGCAATGAGCCTAAAGATAAATTAATAACGGCTGAGGTCACATTAGTTTTGTCGTGCAATATTTATTTTTCCTGTGGCATCATTGGAGTAGTATAGGTGTATCCGCAAGATTTTTGCAATTTAACATTGTGCTAGAAAGAGGGATACTTGATCCTTCAGGAAACTAATTCCTCCTCTTGAAATTGGAAACTGCTCAAGTACTCAGTTTGTAAACTTGCTACATTTTCGAACTGCCGTGGTATGTTGACATCCACTAGTGTCAGATGATCCGTAATGCAAATACAAACGTGACGACCAGCAACAGGCTCTGGGCCCAACTTGGCTGGTCCTAGTCAAATTATAGACCCCAATAAGGATCAATGGCCCTCTTAAAGCTATTTACTCCATTGCTCCTTACCGCCTCTTCCGGTTAACTATTCCAAGTTCTCCCTACTCTGCTAAAATAGTAATTTTTCCGAATTTCCTGGTTAGCCTGAGATTTCAACAGCTTATAACAATGACCCCTTGTCCTGCTTTCCGTGCAAAAATTTTACCCAGAACATCTTTTATTTTGATAAATTTAAACAACTGAATCATGTCCCCTCTGGTTCTCCTTTGCTCAAGACTATACATGTTAAGCATTCTAAGTCTGAAATCATAGTCTAAATTAGAAAATTCATTCACTAACCTTGTAGCCGTCCTTTGTACCCTTTCCAATAAATTAATATCTTTCTTAAGATAAGGACACCAAAACTGAACAGCATACTCTAATTGAGGGCTTACTAAACTTCTATATAAAGGCAGAAGAACCTTCTTATATTTGTTTGAAATAGATCTATTTATAAACCCAAGCATCCTATTGGCTTTTTTACTAGCTATGCTGCACTGTTGGCTGAACTTGAAGTCTTGATTTATTAAGACACCTAGATCCATAACATTCTCTGCCTTACTAATGACTGAACCCTGTAAATAATAGCTTGTATGCTTATTTCCATGACCTAAATGCAGCACTTGACATTTCCTAACATTTACTGCCATGCCTCACTTGTCTTCCCACTTAGTAATATGATCCAAATCCTCTTGCAGCTGATTTACTTGTTCATCATTTTCTACAACCCTCATAACTTTGACGTCATCAGCAAAACAATTCATGTTTCGAGAAACATTATCATGAATATCATTCATAAAAATAATAAACAAAAGTGGACCTAAAACATCCTTGGGGAACCCCACTTAACCCTCTCGGCACCCTGGACCTCATATGAGGCTCCTACTTTTGAACTCAATTTTGGAAGAAGTAAACACTTAAAATGATTTTTTTTTCACTTAGGAGCCTCATATGTGATCTACATGAATAGGTGGAGTCACTGACGGAAAAAAAATCATTTTAAGTGTTTACTTCTTCCAAAATTGAGTTCAAAAGTAGGAGCCTCATATGAGGTCCAGGGTGCCGAGAGGGTTAAAACCTCACTCCATTTAGAATGGTTACCCCTTACAACTACTCATTGTTTCCTTCCTGTCAGCCAATTCCTAACCCAAACTAAAATTTTACCTCTAATTCCTATATCAGCTAATTTACTAAGTAGTGCAACATGCGGTACCTTATCGAAAGCTTTTTGAAAATCAATGTAAACAACATCTACACGATTTACCTTTCCTGAAACCATACTGCAAACTAGTCAACAGACCATTATTTTCTAAGAAATTCATAATCTTAATTTTAAATAACGTTTCAAAAATTTTGCAAACCACTGAAGTAAGATCCATAATTTCCTGCATAACCTCTAGACCCTTTCTTGAAGAGTGGCGTAATGTTAGCCAGTTTTCAGTCCTCTGGCACTGTCCCTGAGTTATACAATAGACTGTCCCAAAAAAAATAATTTTCAAAAATCAATGTGCATACCCACTCAAGTTGTGCCAAATGCCATTTTAAAGGTGTGGTAAAAATTTTAGCCAAATATTTCAAGATTAACAGACCTCTCATGAGCACCCAAAATCAATTTTATGCCCTATTTTCGGTACAAAATATGCATGATGCAACAAATATTTAAAGATTTTTTTTTATTGTTTATTCATTAATTTGTACATTTTAAGCATAATATAGTTTAAAGCAGAATGTTTTCTATATTAAATTTTATCAGTTATTGTTAATTTCAGTGTTTTCAGAACTCTGAAACTGTAATTTTTAATCGCCATTTTAGGTAAACGGAACACTGCTATTTTGTTCTCGACTTACTGTAGCTCTAACTTTAAAATTGTGTGTCAACATTTTATATAAAAACTAAAGCTTACATTATATTCATTTTTGATTTAGTTTTAATTTTCTAAATTTTTCAGAAGTAAGTTTAATTTTAATGAATATTTCCTATAGTTAAATAACAGTATATTGACTTTATATTAATTTTCCAATAAGTGGTATGAGAATTCAACAATAGTTTTCACAATATCATATCCACACTGTAATAAAGCTGATAGAACAACTTGTTTCAGTTCTTGATATACATAATAACAACCAATTACCAACAAATGGTGAAGCAATGGGCCGGCTATTTCATGATTTAAAGATTAGGAAATTAACATTATCAGAAAGATGCTTACCGACAACACAAAAACCAAATTTTGTGACCAAACTGAAAATGATCTATGAAAAATATGCCAACATGTATTTAAAAAAACATAGGAGGGCATCCAAGAGGCAATGACAAATCGAAAAGGAGTTCAATGAAGAAATGAAGAAAAAATGTTTGATATTTCTTATGCAGGCAAACAGTGAATATACCATTAAAATGCCTGAAGATTGGAAGTTCCTTCAGGACCAAGTAGGGAAAAGGATGAATTTTATGGGAGGCGAAAACTGACATTTCAAAAACTAGCAAGAAAAGGTAATAAGAGAAATCAAGAAGAGAAAGCAAAAACAGGAGAACAACAAAGTATATTATTTGAGTCTTCAATTGAGGCTGCATCAAGATTGGACATTGAATCAAAAGCAAGCACTTTTGTTATAGTGATTCGAGTTTTTCAAACTAACACCAAAGGGTACAAAGGAGGCTACAAGGTTAGTGAATGGATTTTCTAATTTAGACTATGATTCCAGACTTAGAATGCTTAACATGTATAGTCTTGAGCAAAGGAGAACCAGGGGGGACATGATTCAGTTGTTTAAATTTATCAAAATGAAAGATGTTATAGGGTTAAATTTTTGCACGAAAAACAGGACAATGGATCATTGTTATAAGCTGTTTAAATCTCAGGCTAACCTGGAAATTCGGAAAAATTACTATTTTAGCAGAGTAGTGGGAATTTGGAATAGTATATACCGGAAGAGGCGGTAAGGAGCAATGGAGTAGATGGCTTTAAGAGGGCCATTGATCTTCATTGGGGTCTATAATTTGACTAGGACCAGCCCTGTTGGGCCCAGAGGTTGTTGCTGGTCTTTGTATTTGTATTTGTATACTCTTGGTGATGCAGATCATGTTCCTGGTTGTATGGTTAATTCCCAGGTGCCTATGACAGGGCAAGATGGATGGCAAAAGGAGTTTACTGCTTGAAGAATTTGTGTTTTCACGAGGAATACAAATTAGCATCTTATGAGATTTTAGCATTAAAAAGAATTCTGTTCGTGACAACAATCTATGCGAAATTGTGGCTCAGTACCCCCAGTAGCTGCAATGTGCCTCATAATGACTTACATCTTCTACAAATACTAGAGCTATACACAGAAATTGATAGTGAAGTGGCTCTTAGAGCACTCATTAAAAACTTTGATAGCTAAGTGAGGATTTGGTATGATTAGCTTTTTTTACAGATCGCGTGCCTCCAAAGGAAAAAGCTGCCATAGTAAAAGCTTTATAGTGTCCAAAAACAAAAAGGGTCTTAAAAGACTAATCTTTTCAGGATAACATTATCATATTTTGTGAAAGAACGGATTTAGATTCAGCTGTAATGAAACTGGATAATAATTTTCGTAAGTTGATGTTCGTACTTGGGCTGGAAGAAATAAATACAATCAAGCTAAGGGAATAGTGTCTGCATTCAGACCCGTAATTTCAAGTTTTTCCGGGGGGGAGGCAAGGATAAAAGCACAATACAATTTTACCAGAAAACAACAAAAACTATGCCCACTTAAATGTAAATACATTGAGTTCTCAAAGTCGGGGGGGGGGGGGGGGCAATTGACCCCCCAGCCCCCCCTTAATGACGGGCCTGTCTGTATTGAAATTAGTAAATGATTGTGCTAAGAAAGCAATTAAATTAGCAAGTGGTTTAAATTTGCAACTTATTAATGACGAGCAACATTGGCTCATTTTTCAAACATTGGAACATTACGAAAAATAAGCAGCATTGGTGTTTAAAATTTTTTTTAAAGTAATTTTAGCAAAAAGTGTATTTGAGATTGTAATTATTGCATATTGTTAAAAGAAAAGTATTGATAGAAATGATTTTGTATTGAGTAAATTTCATAAAACTTTGGAAAAAAAAATAATTACTCAATAAATTAGGTTTTTTAAATATTTAATGGTGTTGAGCTGTCACTTAATAATCTTCAAATAGCTTAAAATTTTGCAAGATAGTTATTTATACCAAATGTCACAATAATGCATGGTATGCCAGTTCAAATTCCAAAATTTTTTTTTCACCATACAATTTTGGGACAGTCTATTATACAAAGCATTGAAAATTTTTACAATAGTATCTACTAATTCCTCTGCACATTCAACTATAATTTTTGGATAAATATTATCTGGTCCTGGAGCTTTAGTTGTTTTAATTTTTTTCGAATGAAGTAAAACGTCCTCCCTAGAAAAAACAAAATCCTCAAGCTGTAGAGTAGCTTGTGTCTTACTTGTGTCAACTGTGTAACTGTTGTCAACTGTAATGAGTATGCTTTTTTAATTATATGTAACTTATTTATTTATTCATTTCAATTGTGGCTTAAAGAGGTTACTAATATACTTGAAGAATATGAATAAGCAGTGAATAATTTGTTTTTATCGTACTTTAGAAGATTCAAAAAGATGTTACAAGTGTTAGAAATGCCAATTTGTGACCTTTTTCTTTACTGTAATTTGGAAATTTATTTGGAATGTATATTTAGGGATACTTGACCCTTTCAAACCAGACAGTATTGATCTGGGATCAAGCGCCCTTTAATGTGATTATACACAAAACAATGTAGTACATATTCCGCTAATTGTTTTAGAGAATACTGCTTGCATTACAAAAGAAGGCCTACAGCAAAAGACTATTCTATTAACAGCAAAATATTTTTTAAATGCTGACTTGAGAGAAGTGTTGTATTACCCATTATAAGAAAGTGCCCACACTAACTTTTAAATTGCCAATCATGTTTTAGTTTTTCTAAATATGTCGAAATTAAAAATTGAATGTATGTTTTATTTTCTCTAATAAGCCACTAAATTCGTCTGACTGTTGGTGTCAATTTTGGAATATTATGAAAGTTTATGACACATAAACAGTAAATTTATTTGTCACTTTAGTGTATGCGTTCAATTTTAAATATATTAATATTTACTTTTTAGTTTTCACCAAATACATGATCAAGACTAATAAAAAAAGTATGAGTTCTTTTAGCAATTTTATTTGTTTTGATTAGAGTTTATTTTATTTTCAGATATTAGCTTTAAGAGCCGTTTTTTTTTTAAGAATCAGGCAGTCAAAAAACTTGACATTTTTGATTTTGCTGAAAATTTCAGAATATGGTCTTTATTCAAAATTATTAAACACGTGTTTTTTTATTTAAAAAAAAATTTTTTTTCTTTCCGTTTTGGGAGGTCAAAGTTGGACTTTGCTCTTTTTTTCAATAAAAACATGCCAATTTAGATGAGCCAATACTTTTTGCTTTAGGAGTGAACAGTGGAACTGACCATTATTTTGTGTTCTACTGTATCCCCACTAACTGTAAGTATATAAATATTTATGGACGACTCTTGGCGAAAAGGTCAGAGGTCACTCAAAGTTGTACGAAAAATAGTTTTTTAATGCAACTTTGACCGACCAAATCTTCTTGTGGAAACGGTGCACCACGGTAGTGTATATATCAGTAAATACCCACCAAAGAGTAGTGTCCAAAAACATAAAGATATGTGTGGTTGATATTTTGCACATCAAAATATTTGACTCTGAAGTTGCAGAAATCGCAAAATCACGTGACTTTGAGGGTCATTATCTCCTTGCACCATGAGTGACCAGATACAAAACTAGTTGGAGTATAAGCCTTTCTTGTCCCAGAAACACAATCCGTTAACAAACCTATGGCTACTCTTTCAGTTTTTGCATAATTCGGCTCTAAACTTTGAAAAATGAGTGTTTTTCGGCGTTAAGAAAAAAGGCCAATTACTTGTTTTAAAATAGGTATTTCTATTATTTGTAGCACTATTATATCTCAACTTCCTAACTAGCTGAAATGGCATCTAAAGATGGTTATACAGTTGAAACCAAATTGAAAATAAATTCTCGAAAATACTCAGTATACGTCAAAAACCATATTTTTTTATTTGTCCAGGAGACGTTTTTTTGTTACAGCTCTTTATTCCGTTCGCTTCCAACATGGTAAGCAATTTATGTACTTCTTGTCGTTCTAGTTGCTGTAAAACTGGAAAGTAATGTACCTTAAGTCTGATATAAAGTAATTTCTACTGTCATATCTAGTTTATAATGTAAAAGAATATTTTGAAATGGATAATAGACCTAATCTAAAAAAAAAAACTTACTTGTTCAGCTGCTCCCTCTTGCTCGATGTCATGAATGTCATCAAAAATTTCCTGACCTGCACCGAGGGGCTTTAATGTACCAAGATTTTTAAGAAGTGACATTCTGCTAAAGAGGCTTCTGATTTGTAAAAAAGTTGAGTTTTTGATGACATTTATAACATCGACCAAGAGGGCACACTGAACAGAAGTTTTTTTTTTTTTTTGGGGGGGGGGGGGTTATGTTTATTGTCCATTTCAAAATATTCTTTTAGCATTATAAACTAGATATGACAGGATATATTGCTTTGTATCAGACTTAAGATACATTGCTTTCCTGTTTTACAGCAACTAGAACGACAAGAAGTACATAAATTGCTTACCATGTTGGAACCGAACGGAATAAAGAGCTGTAACAAAAAAAGTCTCCTGGACAAATAAAAAAATATGGTTTTTGACGTATACTGAGTATTTTCGAGAATTTATTTTCAATTTGGTTTCAACTGTATAACCATCTTTAGATGCCATTTCAGCTAGTTAGGAAGTTGGGATATAATAGTGCTACAAATAATAGCAATACCTATTTTAAAACAGGTAATTGGCCTTTTTTCTTAACGCCGAAAAACACTCATTTTTCAAAGTTTAGAGCCGAACTATGCAAAAACTGAAAGAGTAGCCATAGGTTTGTTAACGGATTATGTTTCTGGGACAAGAAAGGCTTCTACTCCAACTAGTTTTGTATCTGGTCACTCATGGTGCAAGGAGATAATGACCCTCAAAGTCTCGTGATTTTGCGATTTCTGCAACTTCAGAGTCAAATATTTCGACGTGCAAAATATCAACCACACATATCTTTATGTTTTTGGATGCTACTCTTTGGTGGGTATTTACTGATATATACACTACCGTGGTGCACCGTTTCCACAAGAAGATTTGGTCGGTCAAAGTTGCATTAAAAAACTATTTTTCGTACAACTTTGAGTGACCTCTGACCTTTGTCCCAAGAGTCGTCCACAAATATTTATGTACTTACAGTTAGTGGGGATATAGTAGAACACAAAATAATTGTCAGTTCCACGGTTCACTCCTAAAGCAAAAAGTTTTGGCTCATCTAAGTTGGCATGTTTTTATTGAAAAAAAGAGCCAAGTCCAACTTTGACCTCCCAAAACGGAAAGAAAAAATTTTTTTCTGAAAAAATTAAAAAACACGTGTTTAATAATTTTATGGTCTTTAGACCATATTCTGAAATTTTCAGCAAAATCAAAAATGTCAAGTTTTTTGACTGCCTGATTCTTAAAAAAAACGGCTCTTAATTACTATTTTTTGTTTTGTTTAATATCTTTTATTTGATATGAACAATATTGATTTTTATGAATAAATAATAAACAGGTCTCAATAATTAATCTTCGACGTGTATTTAAAGCATTTATAAGGACACTTGTTCCCCTAGAATAAATCTCCTGCAGACCGGGATCAAGATTTTTCAAAATCAAGTTCTACATTTGAGCTTGCTCTTTATAACTTCTTTCAGGAAATCAACTCAGTGTTTAGTAATATGTTGAATGTTTAAGTTGTGATTTGCATTATTGCATTTCAATGTCATCTTATAAATATTTTATTTCACTTACAGATGGATTCTGAGTACATTTTACGACAAGCTACGGACATTGAAAACCAGTTAGTATTTTTTTTTTTTTGAATCTTTATTGTGATTACTATATGCTGTATTAATACATTCTGATCAAGACAACATAGTTTTGACCCAAAATTGATTATTTTTCTATGAAAAAATTAACTACTTGTGATGTCAAAGATATTAAATGAAAGAAATGAAGTTCAGTCTAAAAATACTCGAAAGAACTAAGATGAAACTCAACCTGAGGCTAGTCTAGTGGAAGAAATGTCTAGTTTTCATAAATAACATTAAGAAATCTTTGAAAACCACAATTGACACAAAGGTTTTTCAGATGAGATTGAAGTCACTAAAGATTTCCGTCATCTCAGAAAAAGCATGAAATAAAATAAATATGTGATTTCTTGATGACAACAGTCAATAATTTCAGCTGATCTAGTTATATCTTTATATGCTGATTAATTCTAGAACATACAATAAAATTTAGATTAAAAATTTGCAAAAGTAAAAAGGTGGTATAATGAAAGCTATTCATACTAAGCTGTATACCCATTTTGGGACCCAATGAAAACTTTTAGATAAAGGAATATTTGCGCTATAAGTCTTTGAGTTTTCAAGAGTTGGCTGTAGTAAAATCTAATGATGTTTTAGTAGCCACCGCTAAAACCATTGAAGTTCTATGAAGTTGAAAAATTTGGCTGACTTTCTAAATGATTGTGACTTGATGATTAATGTTATATTTTGTGATATTAAGTAGTTTTTACGTTTTCATAATCATTCATATGGGGCATTCAATACCTGCTCAAATCCATAAAATGGCTGGCACAGAAGATCCTGATTGAGGGTCATTCCATAGTGACTAACATAATATTCGCATCTGATTTTCGAACTCTTTTAATTTGAAATCTGAAATTTTAAGAATAATTTCAGGTTTTATTTGCAGATTTAAAATGTACATGCTTAGTATGTGTCATTTCTACCAAAACTTTGAGGCAAAATAACTGCAAAAAACACACTGTTACTAATGTGATATTATTGTAACCCTGAAAAACGATGCTCATATTATGCGGCAAATTTTTCTGAAAGTTATGCAAGCATTGAATATTCAATGATGTATTTGTAAAAGATAAACATTCTACTTTAAAAAACATACTTCACAGTTATTACAGCTGTTTTTATTATTATTTGGTCCTTAATGTACTTTCATAATAAAAATAGTTCTTTTTAACATTATACAAGGAAACTCTGACCCATGTTATTTGTGCATGCTAAGTATTTTCTCCAGCCTTGCACGAATAGAGCTACAAGAAAAATACCAAACAAAATTTTTGTACACTGTTACCAGTTGTATGAACTAGAAATAAAATAATAGATCAAAATTAGGATTATGAGAGTTTTTTATCTGAGGCTGAGGTTGACATTTCCATGGAATGATCAATTTTCAGTTTTGGTTTCAGTGTGTAGAGCTTTGCAAAGCCACAAGACAAACAAAAGTCTTAAAATAGTTCAGCCTGAGGAATGCTTACAATTCTGCTTGCTGTAATTTTTCATATTGTTTCATTTTCTACTTGTTAATTCATGTCATACAAATAACTTATGCTTTTTAGATTTCAAGAGCACATAAATTCAGGTCTTTTAGAAGTTATTGCTCCTCCATCTTCATTTTATCCAGATTTTGACACATTAAGGCAGACATTAGGAGATCCTCCTGAACGGGTTAAGTAAGTATTAGGCTTGAAAATGTCTCTTGATTTATAATTGATTTTTAAAAAGGCTTAATATGTTGGAAATTTTTTTAAACAAAACCTTAATTTTAATATATATATACAGGGTGGTCCTAAACTCATGGTACAAACTTTTAGGGTAGGTCAAGGGCATTGTAACAATGACTTTTTGTATAGGAATGTATAGTCGCAAGTGACGCGGTGAGTCGTAAACAAGAGAAATAAAAGGAAAGAAAAATGGAGGGATCAGTTGGTATCATTGCCAGTAGAGGGCAGTAGATGTCCAGCCGCTGTTGAATATGATGCATCGCAATGAGGAAAAGCGCCATTCTCAATTGTGCTGCCGTAGAAGATGGGTGACTTCACGAATTCAGAAAAAGCAGACATGCATTACATGTACGGTCGTGCAAATGGTAACGGCAGAGCTGCGTTACGAATGTATCGCGAGGAGTATCCTGATCGCCGAATGCCGGATCACAGAATTTTTCAACGGTTGCATCGTCAACTTTGTGAAACAGGTGGCTTCGGCGTCAACAGACATGACACTGGTCGATTAAGAGCTGTACGCACTCCAAGGCTGGAAGAAACCATCTTGAACATTGTGGCTGATAGACCAGAGTCAAGCACAAGAACTGTTGCACATAACGTAGGTGTGAGTCATCAGACTGTAGGCAGAGTGTTAAGCGAAAATCGCTTACACCCCTTCCATTTTCAGAAAGTACAAGCATTGAATCCCGCAGATTATCCTCTCCGCGTGAACTTCTGCCAGTGGATGATGCAGAAATGCGCATTGCAGCCGGATTTCGTAGATCATGTGCTATTTACAGATGAAGCCACATTTTCACGCGAGGGTGTCTTTAATGCGCACAATTCCCATGTGTGGGCAACCGATAATCCACATGCAACGCGTCCACATGCGTTTCAACAACGTTTCTGTATTAATGTGTGGGCTGGTATTGTGCACGACTTTTTGATTGGCCCATACTTGCTACCCACGCGACTAAGTGGCGAAAGCTATCTTATTTTTCTGAAGGAAGTGTTACCACAACTGCTGCATGATGTTCCGATCGCCATTCGTAACCGCATGTGGTTTCAGCACGATGGGGCGCCAGCACACTTCAGCATTAATGTTCGGAATTATCTGAATACCACGTTTGGTGCTCAATGGATTGGGCGTGGTGGACCAGTCCCTTGGCCGCCCCGATCTCCCGATTTATCGAGCCTCGATTACTTTTTCTGGGGACATTTAAAGAATCTTGTTTATGAGACTCCAGTTGACTCAGATGAGGATCTCGTCGCTCGCATATCTGTAGCTGCTGCAAGTGTGCGTGAAATGCCAGGCATCTTTGAACGTGTACGCCAATCGCTCCACCGACGCTGTCAAGCATGTATCGCTACTGGTGGACGCAATTTTGAACACTTAATGTAAATATGACAATTGTCAACAACGCTTTGAATAAAATCTTTGTTTTTCCTTTCGGCTGTCATTTCCCCTGTTTACGCCTCACCACGTCACTTGCGACTATACATTCCTATACAAAAAGTCATTGTTACAATGCCCTTGACCTACCCTAAAAGTTTGTACCATGAGTTTAGGACCACCCTGTATATATATATATATATATATATATATATATATATATATATATATATATATATATATACATATATTTGGACACGGATTTACATTTTTTGCACTTTTATTTCTTGTTTTACATTGACAACTGGACTGCCTCTGGATTTATTGGACACTATTTTAGTTTTGATGCTCGGATTTTCAGGTGAGATGATTTTATTTTCTTAGCAGGCCCGTCCTGTTTGGTGGCTAATTTTTTGGAATTTTATTCCTAATTAGTCAAGGCGCAACCCCAGCTTTTAGTTTTAGGTTTTTGTTCTTATGTACAATTTGCAGACTCACATTTGGTGCTGTTTGCCCAGTGCAGATCTGTAAATTGCATATTTTGAATTTAAACATCCTCTTCGTATTTTATATTTAAATTTTTTGGTATATATATATATATATATATATATATATATATATATATATATATATATATATATATATATATATATATATATATAATACAAACAAATGGTAAAAATGAAATAAAAAATGGCACATTAGAAGAAGTGAAAAGAGAAAAGTTGAATCCAGAGCTCATCAGCCGTGGGGGATTCAAGAGTGGTCGAAAGACCAAAAAATTTAAATATAAACTATAAAGAGGATGTTTAAGTTCAAAATATGCAGTCTACAGATCTTCATTGGGCAAAACAGCACCAATGCGAGTCTGCAAACTGCACATAAGAACAAAAACCTAAAACTAAAAGCAGACACCACTCTTGAATCCCCCACGGCTGATGAGCTCTGGATTCAACCTTTCTCTTTTCACTTCTCCTAATGTGCCATTTTCTATTTCATTTTTACTATTTGTTTGTATTATTATATACTTGGCTTTTTAGTTTAGCTGCTTTGCGCATCTATGGGCTTTTGGTGTGGTCTCTTCGTCTTTCTTCTTAAAATTCTGTTATTATATATATATATATATATATATATATATATAATACAAATGAAATAGAAAACGGCAAATTAGGAGAGGTGAATTAAGAAAGGTTGAATCCAGAGCTCATCAGCCATGGGGGATTCAAGAGTGGTCGAAAGACCAAAAAATTTAAATATAAAATACGAAGAGGAT
>JAXGGA010009892.1:0-49349 GCA_038373865.1 Uloborus plumipes | reverse complement strand
TTGGGAAATTACACTTTATAATTTTCCTCCATTTGAAATGAATGCTTGGTGTAGCACTATTTCGCCGATTTGTTTATTTTCTCTTCTCGGACGGCGAGGTATCAGCAGCTGTCATCTGTCATGGCCTCAGCCTTCGCTCTCATTGGCTGAGAGTTGTTTTTATCGGTTAGGACTTCCGAGCATTCGGGAGCTGACGTCACGATTTGCAAATCTACGATCTTGTTACACATGCATTAGGTACGAATCGCAGCTCACTCGCAACTCGCAAATATTTACGATTTGCAAGTTGTGATGGGTGTTTCACTTGCATTCGGGTGTTACCCTCTTATTTTGTGCCACTATATACACTGATTATTTGTGCAAAATTTTGGCAAAATATATTAATATTTAGAGGTTGCTCAAACGCCTTGAAATTTCGTGATATTGACAAAAACGTGATCGTAAATGATATCTATAGAAAAAAGTAGCCTTTGTATTTTTGTGCGTCTTACCCTCTTATTTTGTGCCACTATATACACTGATTATTTGTGCAAAATTTTGGCAAAATATATTAATATTTAGAGGTCGCTCAAACGCCTTGAAATTTCGTGATATTGACAAAAACATGATCGTAAATGATATCTATAGAAAAAAGTAGCCTTTGTATTTTTGTGCGTCTTACCCTCTTATTTTGTGCCACTATATACACTGATTATTTGTGCAAAATTTTGGCAAAATATATTAATATTTAGAGGTCGCTCAAACGCCTTGAAATTTCGTGATATTGACAAAAACGTGATCGTAAATGATATCTATAGAAAAAAGTAGCCTTTGTATTTTTATTCGTCTTACCGTCTTATTTAGGTCCTTTATATACACTGAATTATTTGCCCAAAATTTTAGTAAACTATATTTACATTTAGGAGTACTTCAAAATTTGTGATAGTGGCACAAATGCGAACGTAAATAATAATAATAATAAAGTTTATTGCTTTTTTATATCTCCGAAGAAAAAAGCGTGCAATCACAAAATGAACTATATATCTGAAAAACCAATGAAATGCAGAAAAATATGAAAACTAATTAAATACGGAAAAAATATAAAAAACAAATTTAAATACATTAAATATATAGTAATTCGCTCATTAATTCTTGCAATACTTTTTAAGGTTACTTTTTTGCAACTTTGAAACCTTTTCTGTGTTCCTGTACCACTTGAAGAAGACACTGTCTTTGTTTTTCGTCGTTAAGTGATAGTCTTAACAAATGCTTCAATAAGGGCCATGCCACGCTCCGTATTGTCGTTTACAATCCTCAGTTTCTTTGGTAGTATAAAGCCTTGTTGGTAGCTATCTTAAAGATTCGAATGCTCAGGATCAAACAGCTGATATATTTTGAGTTTCTTCTTTACATGAATAAGGACGCTAAAAATATTCCAAATCATTTCTTAGTGCTTGCACAAAAAGGGTTGCGGGGAACCCAGCTCTTAGATATTCTTTCCCATAAACGATAAGAATGTGAAAGAAATCACATTCATATGTTACGAATACCTTTTGTTTGTCCAGCTGCAAGTTTGAACTGGTTGGGAAATATCCATAACTTGAAGCCATAAAGAATCTTTAACACAGATATAACACGAGGAACCATTCCTGGGACACGAAAACATACACCAAGAGAAGGTGCTCTGTTCAAGAAAATCGCACTAAGCTCTAGTATCTTCCTTGGACACTTCTTTTACATGGGTCATCAGAAGTTAACTTTGCGCAACTTCCATTACTAGTTGCACGTTGCTCTGAATGTGCTACCAACTCCTCAACCTCATTGTTCCTCACTCCAGGTTTAAAATTAGAATGTTTTATTCTGGACTATAATTGCTAAAACCGCTTAAAAAGCAGTATTGTAGATCCAATGGCAGTGGATGGTTCCCCGCAATTGCGTGAACATCGCATCTGACATTACACGCAATCAAATACCCCAATTCTACCTATTTCTTGGTTTATCGGTTAAAATACCGAGAGACCAAAAGTAGAATAGATTTCGGTTGTAATACCACAGAAAACACAATGCCTAAAATATAATGGCGGAAAGCACAATATAAAAGTTGCTTCCCAAGTTTTTTTTTTTTCCCAAGTTCAAACATGCTCCAACTTTAGTACCGGCAATGCATGTAGTATTGAAACACATACCACGTACGAGCTCGGTAAGTTCCCATTTATCTAACTGGTTATCGTATAGCAGCATTTTCTGTAGCAATTCCAGTGCCTGACTAACTTACTAGAACCCAGAAGTAAATCATCAATGCTTGTGGTCCTGATACTAATACTGGTATGAAACCCGCCGATCATCCTTCATTTTCCCAATATATTTTGCATAAGTGTTTCGTTCCAGTGAACTATCAAAGGAAGTCCTAGATTTAAACGACTTTTGTAAGTTAACGACCAATTAAGAGCGAATAGTTTGCATTTACCGTTTTATGGACGGTGTCAAATCCTCCCCATTTTGACCTATACTTCGTACCGTAGCAGCTACTATCAAAGTGGCTTTCTGTCACTTATACTGGGCCCTGTCTAGAGTGGATTCTAGGTGTTTTAGCCAAATAAACTTATACACCTCAAACAACCGAAAAGAAAACAGAAACCACAGCCCGAGCTTGCTGCTGCATTTTCTACCCAAACTCAGGTAAGAGATAATGCAGCTTTGGAGCGGGGGGGGGGGGGTAATCGTTACAACTCACTTTGAGCTATTTTTTTATTGACTAATTACTCAGTAGAGTAAACTAACGTTTTAAGTTATTCCATTTCATATGAAGAATAATATTATTTCGGGTAACGAAGCTATATACTCCAACCCTCGAAATTGCTAATTTTCAACAGAATTCGATCGCGTTGAGCGACCTCTAAATATTATTCAATTGAGCTAAAATTTTACATACTTCACATTCATGAATAGTGTAAAAAAACTGCGGGGTAAGACCAGAGAAATTCAAAAAAAATTTCTTTTGAATCACCCTACAGCACCCCCAAGTTTGAGTCACGAGCCGCCACTGCTGAAAACTAAAGAACAAATCTGTACCTCAGAACCAGACTAACGTAAGTCCATTTTCGTCATTTTTCAGTAGAAGGGAAAAACGATGTATTCGACAATCGTTTTTCCCCTCTACCGAAAAATGACGAAAATGGACTTACGTTAGTCTGGTTCTGAGGTACAGAAATGATCTCAATGTTGCAATATTGCCTGCAAATTGCCGAATCGTCAGCAAAATGTGCCGTGTACGGAAATTATTCAGAAGTCATAGTGACCTCCTGTGACCTCCCATTGGGGTGCTCCTGAGTGTTGTTGGTGAATCCAGAACCCCCTTTTCCCCAAAAAAACATTTAACATTTTTTTTCCATGATGATATTCTATCTGTTTCTGCCCCGGCCCCAATATTTTTACTACTTGAAAAACAAACGTCTCCAACTCCTTTTCGCATTTTGAATCAAAGGTATTTTGTAGTGATACCTTAAATCACTTTTGCCATTTTATTTTATTGCAAAAATCATGCCATGGATCTAGAGAGCCCGGGCTAAATGAGTTCCTACTAGAATCCTAAATGTTTTGGTACCTTACTTGACTTTAACTCCTTTCCGTTTTCGAAGAGATAGCATATAAAGCTATTGTAAAGTGAAAGTCATAATCAATCTTAATATTAATAATCATGGTAAAAATCATGTAATGCATATGATGGTTGCTTAAATCATTGAACACAGACAGATAGAATTCTCTTAATGGCTATTTAATAGCAAATTGGAATAATCTCTTGGCATGGCAGCAAGATTGTGTCAAGGGCAGAGTTTTAGGGACTAGACCTCGTCCTCTGGAACAATAAGTAAGTAAATAAATAAATTTATCTTTTAAAATTTAAGTTAAAATTAAGATTTACAATGTGTCTCACCCCATCACAGATAAATAACCTTGTGCTTGCTTGAGAAATAAATGATGAAATAACAGTTGAATCGATCTGGTAAACATAAACATCTGCTGTGTTAGAAATTCTTGTGCTAGGAGATTTTAGGCGATTTCTTGTTTAGGTGATTGCGTGCGATTTTGTTGAATGGATATCAATATAAGATATAATAAAATGTAAAAAAAAACTTTTTAAATTTAAAGACTATTTCTGTCCGCTCATTCGCACTAAAAAGTATGAAATAAACTTTAGTATTCGATATAGTGATTATAGTGTTCAGAAATTTCAGCTCATCTTGATGTATTTATATTTACGTTAATGCTAAAGCAGCCAAGAAAGTTTTAATTAAAAATTTGATTTAAGAAATAGGCGGTATACTGTTTATTACGAATAGCTTTTACTATACCGCCTATTTCTTAAATCAAATTTTTAATTAAAACTTTATTGGCTGCTTTAGCATTAACGTAAATATAAATACTCGTACATCAAGATGAGCTGAAATTTCTGAACACTATAATCACTATATCGAATACTTAAGTTTATTTCATACTTTTTAGTGCGAATGAGCGGACAGAAATAGTCTTTAAATTTAAAAAGTTTTTTTTATATTTTATTTCAAAGTTTTTTCGTTTTAAAATTTATTTAGAATTGCGTGAAGACAAACGCCGTTAAGTATAATTCACCGAGAAAATAACAAACGCCGTTAAAAATGCTATTCACGAACACTTTATTTTTTATTCATGAGAATATTTCGTTTCCAATTTTGTTAATTTATCAACACCCCTGAGTTAATTAGGACGAGTTTTCTCGTGCCGTCCGTATGTACGTAGGTATGTCGTATAACTTAAAAACTATATGCCGTAAAAACTTCTAGCTTGGTATGCAGGCTCCAAGTAGGGTCTAGCTGTGTACCTCCCCTTGTGGTTGCATTCGCATGTTCCCAAGGGGTTGTTTTACCCCTTTTTTGGGGTAAATCAGTATTAATTTCAATGCTGACTAAAGTGGTATGAATTGGCGCGACCACTTAGCGATGTATCGCCAAGCTTTTGGTCGCCAAGTGTTTAATGCCAACTTGGTGATATATTGCCAAGTTAGCGATAAATTTGGCGAAAAAAATTATTTTTGAATTTGGATTCAATTTGGCGCTATTGGCGATATTTTGCGAAAAATCAATTGAGTAATGCTAAAATCGGCGATATTTGGAAAATTAATCATTGTGAATCATTTTTTTTTTTTGCATTTTTCGTGACAAACTAGGGTGTAAATGTTTGAATTATTATCTTGCTCACTCCAAGCACTATTTTAACACTTAAGACATCTACTAAGAAATTTACGCGTAAAAGGAAGTAGTGTGGTGTCCATACCAGATTTTTTAATAAGTCACTTAAACAAATTTTTAAACTTGACTAATATGTTGATTGTTAGATAATCTCATTCGTTTCATTTCTTCTTTTGCTTTAATATTGCAAGGTTTATCTCCAACAATTTCTGTCGGATTTAAAGCTTCCAGTCGTAGTCCTGTCAATGATTGTACTCGACTCAAAACCACGTAAACCAAACCGCTCGCTCCACAAAGCGGAAGTACGTTAAAGTTCACGCGGCTGGATTTAACTGCAACCGGAAGCGAAACGTGAAAACCATGACAGAAGTAAGTACAGAAAAGGTCTTTAAAATGATATTCATATTTTTTTTTCACTTTTTACAAGATGCAAAACTGTGTAGAAGATAAAGAGCTTTGTTGGAAAAAAAAAGTCTGTAAGATAAATGAACACTTCCGCTATCAAACCGAAATAAATTACCTTATATTATATCATCATTTATTTTAAAATAATTTAAAAAGTTTTATTTCTTTATTTATGTTTGAATTTCGATGTTGTTCCCAAGAATGGAAAATTCTTTAACTCTTCTTTTTGAAAATTATGGTCAAGGGCTTACATGGCAGAGCCTTCCATGTCTCTTATTCAAGCCCTTGTTAGCTGACTAGGATTGGCAACATTGTTTAAACCAAGGGTTCTGGGGTGGGTTATAATCTCGAACTCACGACTCCTGCTGGGTACCTTGTAATCCAAAATATTTTGAAGAAACATTTTTTAATAGATTCAACGAAATAAGACATTCCAACGCTCAGTAATTTTATTGATTTTTAACTTGTACCAGAAGAGCTAAAAGACAAAATGTAAAATGTTGCGAAATGCACGACATAGGCTGAGTCATTGAAATTTTTAGTGGGTTCATTTGAGAGGTTTTTTTTTGTGTTCGTGTGTGTATGGTGGGGGGGGGGGGGTCTCTCACTCTTGGCTGTAATCTGGAGGAGTAATATTTTAGGGGGCACGCCATGGTAATTTGGTGGTTGGACACCCTTGGCTACAGATTAAGATATTTATAGCTTTTCGTACAAAAGTCTTTCCTACATTGGTCAGACTAAGCGCATCCTTGAGCTTCGTCTGTAAAAGCATAAAAACAGCCTTAAATGTAAAAAAAACTCGCATACTCTACAATTGTCCATAGCAATGTTCGATTGTCCCTGGCTTTCAATTTTCTTGTGCTAAAATTAGGACTGCTTTTCTGTCTATGCTCTTTTTGATTAACCTTTTGGATCCAGGCTGTTCATATAGAAAATTTTCTTTCGGCCCAGGTGGTACGACAGTTGAACCACAGATTTCTTTTCCATTGAAAAGAGAAGGTATAAACTGTCGTACCAGACGTATGAAACCTTGAAAAAATCCCCGGCTCCAAAGGGTTCGAGTGAAAATTTCAACCCTGTCCTCTAAAGAAAAAAGACTTATGGTACTACATGTGTACCATCCGGTTCCTAAAGGTTAAGAAGTTTATTACATATGGGGAAAAAATCATTCTCTATTCAATGTTTTTCCCAGTTTTCTTATCTTTTCCTGACATTTGAAAACAATTATCATAATCGTTCCTGTATGTCTTTATCCTTTTTTGACATTTGCTTCTATTTGATTGTCGTTTTTCTTTGTTCTATATTCTTTTTAGTTGACTTTTTACCCTTGAGTTTACGCTTTTTGTTTATCTTGTTGGTTGTTTTCTTCCTTGTTCTTGTTGTGTGTTGAAAACTTTTTTCACTGAGGAAGTTGCCCCATCGCAGTCTTGAAATAGAGTATTTTCTCAACAGTTAGTGACTTATTTCTGTTTTATTTTCCTTTTACTCACTTTACCGTATTTGAGGTCTTAACAAATTAAATTTACAACCTCTAGCGAGCAAACGCAATAAATAAAACAAACTATTACAAAAATAAGAGCTAAATACATTAAAAAGACCAAAATACGTGAATGTGTTCCGTGTTAAGAAGAAATCACTTTAGACACATTTTATGAAAGTTTTTATTAGAAACCGGAAATAAATTGAAATCATACTATTTGAAGTACAATGAAGAGTTACGACAGTTTGATGTATCAGTTAAAAAAAAAAAAAAAAAAAACATGAAGTTCTTTATTAAGCGATTTTACGGACATAAAAGTAACTATTGTGCACATTGATTAGACATTGTGGTTATAGCATTTCACCGAGATATACCAAACAAAAGTACGTTACACACAGTGTTGAATTTAAGATGCAATTTAATACATTTTTCTTCCTTTTAACAAGAAACAATTATTATTTAACGTGAAAAGGTTTCGGTTTAAGTTTTTTGCCTTCAGCAGTTGCAGCAGGCTTTTCGGATTGTTCTGTAATTTTACATAAGATTGAGATGATCCAAATAAGCTACTACTGGTATTGCTGTAAAGTTCCCAATTGGGTAGATTAGAGGTACTGCCTCTTTCAAAAAATTTCAATAGACTAGTGATTGAGTTTTCAAAATCAGTGAATTGTGTGCAGAAATTGGTTATGCTATTGTTGAATTGAATGATTTTTGTACCGTACTATACAGACATTCAATATATGTTTTTACTAGTGCAAGTTTTAGTAAAAATGATATCCTTAAAAGTTGACAATACTGAATATATTATAGAGTTTTTTTTTCTTTTATGCATCGCGATCAAAAAATGATCTAATCCTTAAATCTTTGTGTTAGATATTTTTCATTGCATTTAAATTGAAATTCTTCAATTAAAATTTTCAATCATGAAATACAAAAGCAGCCTTTACTTTAGGTAAATTTAACAGTTACAACAAACGTGATTATGTCAATAAAAATCCAAAAATGCATGCTTTATAAGTAGTATAGTTGAACTTTGTATTAGCATATACACCATAAATATCATTTAATAGGGAGAGCGATTGAAGCAAATGAACATATCCTCAGTAATGGTCAACTTGGAAATCTCGTCCACAAACAGGGGCCTCAGCTGGGTCGAAATCACCAGTCGCAAGACCAGGTCGAGAACAGGGGCCAGGAGGTCAGACAGTAGATTGACCACCGCGCCCCTAAGAGTGAGTCCGAGGAGTTGGATAGAGGTCAGTTCGAGGACTCTGAATGAGGCCACCCTGCATCGAGCCCCGGGGATGAGCTGCTGCTCGATGACCAACTGGACCCGGATGTCCAGGCAAAGGATGCGGAGGAGGAGGTCGACCACGTTGCCCAAGAGACGGGTGAGCTGGGTGCCCAGGTTGCCCAGGAGGCCGCCGAGCAGTTCTAGTTCACAAGAGGGGAAAAAGAAAAAATTTTAATGTCAAAAAGTATTTGCAGTTTCGAACATTTTGGTGTATGAAATACAGGGAATTCATGTATGCAGAAAACTAAATTTTTTCCATAAAAGTTTCTACAGCGTGACCGCGGAGGGATATAAAAATGTTCGACAACTGTAAAACGGAATTTCACAGGTTAGGCCACAGTCCTACGGCAACAAAGAGAAGCTCCAAAAAACAGTATACACAGGACTGTAGTCTAACCTGTAAAAAGCTATACTTTAGTCCAATAGAATAGTTTGTTTACACCTCTTTTCTCGTTTCAACGCTAGAAATGATCGCTCCAGCCCTCAAAACACTACTAATAGGCACTCGTATTTCAATTACACCGTCCAACAGCATCTGTTGGCACCTTTTCTAATTAATTTTTCACAATTCTGCGCATGATTTTTACGGCTTTCACAACAAACACAGCGTTTGCTTCATTCCAAAATCGTCATTTGTTTTCGAGGTATTCAATTTTTAAATCATGGAGTCACTTGCTGGACACCTTGTATTTATATTTTTTTCATCATTATACTTTAGTATGTTTTCTTGGTAAGAGGAAAAGTTTAATTTTTTTTTTCAAACGGGGTTGCGTTTGGTTGCCATCCATTTGCAGACCTGGTACATTCCCCGAGACCGGCACCCATTCCACCATGTGGCACGGCGGAATGCCATTGCCACGAGAATTTCGACGCTTAGTTTCTCCACTAGATGGAGGCACTAGGCTCTATTCGATGCGAAACTGTACCAGGAGTTCAATTTCGCCAAGAGATACTCCATGCCGAACGAGTACTCGAGGGAAATCTTTAACACGCCGCATACGACACACGACATGGACGCTGTCAATTTTTTGCGTCTTGAAAATCCACTGTCTGGAGCCGGTTTGATCCCGAAACTTTGAGGGTTAAAGTCTTAATCACTATACCACTCTGCAGGCAATTTTATATTTTGAAAATGTAAATTATCTACAGTGAACTCTCACTTATGCGCCGGCCCAAGGGACCAATCGAGAAAGCCGCATAAGTGAGAGAGACGTATAAGTGAACAATCCTATTTAAAGGACGAAAATGCTACATAGGTTCTAATAAGAGAATGAATAAGAATTTCTATAGAAAAGGGACACATTACTACGGTTTGGCAATTACTGAAACGTAACTGTACAATGATAAAAAGAAAACTAAAATTGTAGCATACCTAATTACAAACCGTTCCCTTTAAAACGATGCATAGTTGATCAATGTCCCTCTCCGAACTCTAGTTCATGCGGAAAAAATGACTTCCGTGAGCAATAAAGGAGAAAGATTGAAGAGGAAAGCGGAGGAAAATGCTTATTTTTTAAAGAAAAAAAGTTAATTTTTTAACATTTCAGGGAAAATTCGGCGCATAAGTGAAATATTTATCTTTAGAGCGACGCATAAACGAATGATACTATCGTTATTTTGCTATGGAATGTGCTGGGACCATTTAAAATCGTCGTATAAGTGAAAAAGGCGCATAAATGAGGCGGCGTATAAGAGAGACTTCACTGTACATCTTACCTTCCACGAGGGACAGAGTGTAAGAGACCAAAATCCTCAGGTAACTAACTTCAACGAAGATTCTAAGGGCTGAACGTGTGCAAGTGCAACCGTAGTCTTCTACTCTTTCGAAATTCTTGAATCCGGTCGCCTTCCCGCCCTTCATGTTGTAGTTGTCGACCCTCCTGTCTGGAAGGTCCACTTCGTCCGGGGAGCGGTTTTTGATGCGTATCAGGGTCAGGTCGAGCAGTTCTATGAGCGCAGGCCGCACTTCGCAGGCCACTTGCCGTTTCTCGCGGGATAAAGCGAGGGCTGAAACGAAACAGGAACTTATTTTGAGAAATCATCGTGAAAATGACACTGTTTTTCACTATAAGGTAATTCAAAATATATTAATAAATCGTTTTTAAATTTTGAAAATATTTAAAATAATCTTTCAATTAGTTTAAAAAAAAAACTAAAAAATACGCTTTTAGATGCACTTATAACAGAGGCGGATCAAGTGAAATGGGGGCCCCAAGCGGCAAAAGTTTTGGGGGCCCCCTCCACCCCACTCTAAAAAAGGGGGGAGAAAAATGCTCCCCCCTGAGAAAAAAAAACAATACAGTTTACCGATATTTTTTATTTACATACCTCATATAAATTTTCGTCTAGATTTAATTGCAGCAAAATCATTAATTATGTTTTCCGTGTCAACGCGGTTCAACAGTTCCTGTTCAATATACAGTATGGCTCAGTTGTTAAGCCTCTCTTCTCCCATTTTACTACGTAAATAATTTTTTACTTTTTTTAAAACAGAAAACGATCTTTCATCTGATGCATTTGACATAGGTATTGTCAAAAATATTTTCAAAAGTGTCTCCATGTTCGGAAATGTGCAAGACATCCCTCTAGCAGCTTGATAAATATTATAACACGAGAGACTTAAATTGTCTGAATTTTCAGAAGTTCTTTTGAATGAGTCTTCATTTTCTTTCAGAAGCATAACAAAATGGTCATCTAAAAAAACCTATTGGTATATATAAGTCCCCGGCTGCAAAAAAGCTCGTTCGTTTAGCTACAGGTTGCAGTTATATCTAAAATCAGTGCATTCGAATTTTAGATTCTAGGAGAATTTCGGGGCCCCATGGTGCATCACGGGTCGACGGGGCCCCACGCGGTCGCTTAGTCCGTGTACCGTTAGATCCGCCTCTGACTTATAATGCACCAATCAAGATGTAATACAGTAACATAGTTTATATAATACAGTTTAGCCTTTAGTATTAATAATAGTACTAAATATATTACTTTTATACAGTCGACGCTCGATATAACGACCGTCTCCGTCCTGCAGAAAACGGTCTATATAACGAGTGGTCGCTGTAAGAGGTAGAACATAGAGTATATTGGGATACAGTTGGGGTTTTCTCACCGGTCATTATATTGGGATGGTCTTTATAACGTGTGGTCGTTATAACGAGCGTCGACTGTACTTGCAAAGAACGTGAATTTTATCTTTTATTCAGAGTTACCTGACACAGCAGAAATGACTTTTTCTTTAAAGAAATCAATGCACTATCAGAGGAAGGAAAAGCAAATGGTCGTGATCAACAACGAATTTCCAGTTAAAGGCTGGAGTAGATTTTAGCATGAAATTCTTTAAAAACAATTATAACTCATGTTCTAGATACTTTAAAACATTGGAGCGAATTTCGTCTGATGCAGAAACATTTTTGTGCGAGCATTTTTTCCCCCTCATTTAGAGCAAAACTGCTCTAATATGAGGTATAATTATGCAAAAATGCTGCTTGAAATTGAAAAAAAAACTAATAACAGCTAATTAACTAATTAACTAGCTCATGTAACTCGGGTCATAATAACTAATTGATTGACCCTAATTCATCAAAATCGGATGAATAGTTTAAGAACTACGGTGGAATATCCCTATACACAAACATACCCCCAGACTGCTAAAAACATAACCCTTCCTTTTGGCAGAGCAGTAGTCGTGTAAAAACAAAAACACAAGTTTAACCGTAGATTAAGACAGGGGTTCAAATTCCACCTCCCAATCTCAGTGGCGCACATTCGCCACCCCCCCCCCAAAAAAATTTTTTTTTTTCACAACCCTCTTGTGCTTCTTATTTTTATCCTTCTTTTTTATTCAATTTATTTTTTAATCATTATTTACTTATTATTTAAAATTATAACTATTATTCTTTTTAACCGACTTCAAAAAAGGAGGAGGTTCTCAATTCAAAGCGTATACTTTTTTTTTGTTTGTTCGCACATAACATCTGATCTACTGAACCGATTTGAACGATTTTTTTTTTAATCGATAGGAGATGGTATAACTTAGGTACCATGTACTCATATAACGATATTTGTTCACTAGAAAAAAGTTATGATCGAAAAACTAACATTTCATGGTCATTTAAAACAATATCTGCTATTGTAAATCCGTAACTCAATGAGCGACCCGATGGTCAAGTGGTTATGCGTGTCAGGTAGAAGTTCCTGATGGAATGAGATCGAGTCCAGGTCTGCAAGGATTTTTTTGAACATCTGCATGTTTTTTCTTTTTGAATGATTTAATAATTGCAATGTCCTTATGCAGATACATCCCCCCATGGGGATCTACCCTGTATTTTTTTATAGTATAAAATGACAGTTTTGGTCGGATCTTTGTCAAAATTGGCAATGGGGTCCTTCGATGCTGTAGAATTTTCTTATGGACGTTTGCGCCATTTTCGGGGGCTTTGAATCGATTGTGGCAATAAATGGTTTTTGATTTGCGGCACTTGTATTATTTTGTCAAGAATTATATACACAATCAATTATGTTAATTTTTGTACCTTTATAAAATTCTGTATTTTATACCTTGCATTTACGTCAAATTCAAGAAATCTAAAAACTAAAATTTCATGTTATTTAAAACAATATGTGCTATCGTAAATCCTTACGGCAATGAGCGACCCGATGGTCAAATGGTTAAACGCGTCGGGTTGAAGTTCCTGATGGAATGAGATCGAGTACAGGTCTACAAGGGTTTTTTTGAACAGCTGCATGGTTTTTTAACTATATTTTGATTATTTTAAGTGCATTTACACTAAAAAGAATGAAATAAAATATTTTTGGAAAAAAAAAAATAGAACCGACTTCAGTTGAAAATTGCTCTAAAAAGTAAAACATAATTTTTTTCTTTGAACACCATCGAAACTACTTTTAAACATAAGTTTTGAAGTCGGCGCAAAAACAATGTTAGATTCATACGCAACTACAATTCAACTATAAATATAAATTTTAATGGATTCATTTAATTGATTACCACACATTCGTGTAATGGTACAAATATTCTGCTTTTAATTTTCAATGGTTTCTCTGAAAAAATGTTGGCAAAATATCGTTAAACATCCTTTGACCTATCGTTTTTGCACCGACTTCAAAACTTATGTTTAAAAGTAGTTTCGATGGTGTTCAAAGAAAAAAAATATTTTTTACTTTTTAGAGCAATTTTCAACTGAAGTCGGTTCTATTTTTTTTTCCAAAAATATTTTACATATTATTAATTTTTTAAAAAGTTCGAAGAATGCGCAGAACACAATCGCTTTTTTCCTTTTCAGACATTCCAAGCACACACACACACGCAAGAAAAAAAATAAATAAAAAAAAATAAATAAATAAACAAATAGTAAATAAATAAATGAAAAAAAAATAAAAGAAAGAATTTTAATTTAAAAAATAAATTAATAACTCATTTTTATTAAGAAAAATCCGTAAATAATTTAAATTGAAAAATTAAATTAATGAATAATTTAAATACATAAATAAGTTAGTTTTAAAAAATCCCCCCTCCCAAAATTTTGATGGCGTTACTTACGTCATACATACTCCCCCCTCCCTCTGTGGGCACCCCTGGCCTACGAGGTTGGTCTCTCCGCTTTACACCAAAAAAAGGTGTAAAGCGGAGTGACCATCCTCGTAGGTTACGGTTTAACGTATCACACAAAAATGCGAATTATCTTTCTTTCATCTCTAGAGGCAGATAAGCCAATATTACTCACTAGAGTGAAACTGAAAAAGTTCGCGCCGAAGTTAAATCGTATCATTTCCCGAGCACGCATTCAACAAGTATTTCTTTGAAAACAAGAAACTCATTTATTGCAAATTTTGACGGTGGAATTTAAGTGTTATATGATTTGAAAATTTTACTCCAAAAGCAGCTTGGTAATATTGAAGAATAAGACTTTTTTGTCTGCTAAAAATGGATATGAATTACGGACATAAATCCAAACGGTCGATTCGGTAAGTAACAGTTTGCTTTAGAAATTTTTTCGAAACCGAATTTATGAAACTTTGGATGAATCCTAGTTTAAGGTCCGGCGATAAATTATTAAATCTGGCAACCATTAGATTTATTTTTTTCTAATTTAGATTTATGGTTTTCTGGCAACCATTTATTAATTCTGCCCACAGTCTGAAAAAAAATCGCCAAACCCGGACCTTAAAGTAGGATTTTACCGAAACTTTCTCCTGAATAAAACTTAGCAGTGGTTTACGGCAATGGATGATTAGTATATACTGCCGGCCCCGCTTAAATGAGGGCTGTCGGTTTCAAGAAATATTATTCGATTAAGCGGGGTATTTGTTTAGGCGGGGATCTTTAACATTGCGTCTATGATATGGGAAATATTCTGTTAGCGGATATTTTATTCGTATAAGCGGAATATTCGTTTATCCGTTACCCGATTAAGCCGGGCGACAGTATCAAAGGAGGAATTTCTTCTACATTACCTTTGTTGTCTCCAAAAGTTGCAATTGCAATTCAGCTAAGAGCTTTAAATTGCAATATTGCAATTTACATGTATGTACTTTCCAGAGTATTTTTATATCACCGTTTTTGGCACGATTGGTGCTCTTTGGCAGTAATTGTTTCATTCTAGCAACGTCACTTAAATATATAAACATTAAGTGGTGCCAAAATATTTAACAGCAATCTAAAGAATTGATATAAATCTCCAGGGCCGTATTCAAGATGCGGGTTTTTAGGGTTCAAACCTCCTCCGAAATTTTTCAATACTATTATAAAAATTCTTTTTATTATTTCTCTTTGAAAAAAAATATGGTGAACATGTGCTTTGAGATCCTGCTTGGCGCACCCATCGCCCATTTGGCGAGAAAGGGACCCAAACCACAGATTAACCAAAAATATTATTGCTATTTTATTTTAATTTTCTTATTTACTTTGAAACTGCATTTGATAAATGGAATTATCCTCATTGAATAATCGTACAAATTAAGTGATTTTTCTGCAGTATTTATTTTTATTGTAGTTGTTGCAAACATAATTTCTGAACAATACATCTTTCCCTTCGAAATTTTAGTACCACTAAAAAAAAAAAAAAAAAAAAAAAAACACCAAAATTATTCAAATTCGTAAGCACCAAACCGTCTTCGAATGCGCGTATATGAGTAAACTCACCTATCCATATTTTTTTATGGGTAATACTATCAGTCTGGCAAATTTTGGTATTGCCAGAATAAAATGATTATTGCCTGAGATTTGGAGAAAGCAACCAAATTAAAATTATCAAAAAACATCCCCTTGCAAAAATAGCAAATCGCCCCTTTAGGGTATATTTCGATAACTGAGACCAATGCCTGATCTAGGGAGGAGGAAACCGGGGTCCTTGCTCCAGTCGGTAACTTCTGAGAGGCTTGGCGACTTGTTTATTTTCTACCTTTGCAAAAATAGGAAAAAAAAAAATACTTGAAGCAATTGGTAACAGCTCAAAATGCATGGCAAATCCTTAAATTTAGAAAGCGAAGTTGTTGAATATCGCCAACTATGGGGTTTTTAGTTTACAATAGCGAAAAAAAAAAGAAAAAAAAAATTGAAAAATGCCAAAAAAAAAAAATGTGCCAAGTGCCTTTAACGAAAAGTACCGCTATGACTGCAAAGTCTAGATGAGAGTCTGATACCTTCTGATTTCGAACATTACCACTAGTCAACAAGGCAGACAAAAAAAATTAATTGTGGGGTCCACGCAGATGAATATCGATATTTATTACATTCGTATTTTTCCACCTGTCATTTCTGGTAAAAATTTTGTTACTTTAACTCTGGTGCTATTCGGTACTTATCCATTAGCTAGGCGCGCTAATGTTTCGCTAAATAATATAGAATGCCACCAAATTTCTTACAACCATATTTGTTTACAGTTGAGAGTACTTTTGTTCCGTTGACAAAATTTGTCATTCGCTTCGCTTGGCGACATTGGCGATTTTGGATTTTTCTCTTGCGCACGGCTAACGGATAAGTACCGGCTATTCTAATGATTTTCGAGTTATTATCCTTTATTCTGTCTAAAAAGTATATAATACATTTTAGTCACATTTCGTATCAAATCTTTCAGAATTTTGAAGCCCCCTGGAGGAGGTTTCAGTGACATTTTCAACCTAAACCCGTTGCCTGAAGAGGAAAAAGAAAATGAAGCTGCAGATCGGATGCATAAATCGAGCTGTGAAACACCTGTAGGGGTAAATTCTAAAAAGGACAAGGAAAATGAACCTAATGAATTTGGCCGTAACATGAAAGGTATAAAATATTATTTATATTGTCACGACTAGTCATTCGGTTTGCTTTCACTTGTTCTATGTTTACCTACCCCAACAGACTCGACTACTTCAGGGGAAAAAAAAAGAGAGGGAGAAGAAACTGATGGTTAACGTAAAAGGCGTTCTAAGATTTGTTTCATAAATGATTCAAAAAATAAATAAACAAATAAATAAAAATAAATAAATGAATGTAATGAATAAACAAATAAATAAAAAATAAATTAAAAAAATAAATGTATGAAACTGTTTAACTGAAATAAAAAAGGAGAGCGTTTACGTTTGACCTAGAGCCGCTATATAGACAGGCCGACGCATCAAGATTAAGTTTCACCACTTTGGATCCAATTCCTTAACTTTTACTTTCATATTTTCATTGTTGCGGAGTAGGGTTACCAGAAAAAA
The DNA here is from genome assembly GCA_038373865.1 of Uloborus plumipes. Taxonomy (NCBI): domain Eukaryota; kingdom Metazoa; phylum Arthropoda; class Arachnida; order Araneae; family Uloboridae; genus Uloborus; species Uloborus plumipes. The sequence goes on along the minus strand of JAXGGA010009892.1, from coordinate 32,272 downwards.
GTTTTGGCACATTGTTTAGCTTTGCCAAATCCGCGTGCCACTAATAATTGCTCACAGTGAAAAATTACCAAAACGCGATTACTGGCCAGAGAAGACAACCTCTCAAACACACAAGCACGCGTTGGATCCAAAGTGGTGAAACTTAATCTTGATGCGCCGGCTCGTATATATAGGGGCCTTAGTTTAGATTAGAGCCGCTATATAGACAGGCCGACGCATCAAGATTAAGTTTCACCACTTTGGATCCAATTCCTTAACTTTTACTTTCATATTTTCATTGTTGCGGAGTAGGGTTACCAGAAAAAAGTTTTGGCACATTGCTAAGCTTTGCCAAATCCGCGTGCCGCTAATAATTGCTCACAGTGAAAAATTACCAAAACGCGATTACTGGCCAGAAAAGACAACCTCTCAAACACACAAGCACGCGTTGGATCCAAAGTGGTGAAACTTAATCTTGATGCGCCGGCTCGTATATATAGGGGCCTTAGTTTGACCTAAGGCCCCTATATATACGAGCCGGCGCATCAAGATTAAGTTTCACCACTTTGGATCCAGCGCGTGTTTGTGTGTTTGAGTGGTTGTCTTTTCTGGCCAGTAATCGCGTTTTGGTAATTTTTCACTGTGAGCAATTATTAGCGGCACGTGGATTTGGCAAAGCTTAGCAATGTGCCAAAACTTTTTTCTGGTAACCCTACTCCGCAACAATGAAAATTTGAAAGTAAAAGTTAAGGGATTGGATCCAAAGTGGTGAAACTTAATCTTGATGCGTCGGCCTGTCTATATAGCGGCTCTAGTTTGACCTAGAGCCACTATATATACAGGCCGACGCATGAAGCTTGAGTTCGACCACTTTGGATCCATTCAATAACTTTCACTTTCAATTTTCTATTGTTGCGGAGTTACGGTTACCAGAGTAAAGTTTCGGACATTGCCAAGCTTTGCCAAATGCACGTGGCGCTAATCATTGCTCATGATGAAAATTACCAAAATGCGATACTTGCCAGAAAAGACAACCATTCATTAACCGGCTGAAAAAACATTATACGCGCTGGATCCAAAGTGGTGAAACTTAATCTTTATGCTTCGGCTCGTCTATGTAGGGGCCTTAGTTTGACCTGTTCTTTGTGTGTCTGTCTTCTGTCTATGGCAACTTAGCTTTTATTTCGACTTGATTGAGAGGGTTCTTATCTAGGCTTCATTTTATAGTACTCTTAGGCAGGAATTCAAGTGAAACAGGCGATCGCAAACTGCAATCGCTACTGGAAATGAATTACATTAGAACGTTTCTTGATAAAAACATCGTGACGTTTGCGTGACGTTTGCCTATGAAAAACGAGCTGGATAAAATATCACAGCCTACTTGGCGAATAAGAGGAGATCGCTGACTGCTTGTGAGCTCTTATTGTCTCCGCTCGTAGTGACGTCAGTGCCAAGTTAAGTTGATGATAATGTAATTCACTTCCAGTAGCGATTGCAATTCGAAGCGATTGCAATGGTGTTTCACTTGAATTCCTGCCTTAGATATTAATTAAAATCCAAATTCGCATTCTTGCACAGTTTTGGTAGTGAAAATGTACTCATACCTTTCAATTATTAGTAATTATCGAAAGATTGAAAATTTCTGCATATGATAGAAGTTGCTTAGGACTGAAATATACCTTTTATACCTTTTTTTTAAAGTAAATTTCAAATCATTTAAAAACCTTTCGAGCAAATTTTCATTGTCAGCAGGCGAGGACAAAGTTCAATGATTTAAAATTTTAATGAGTTGTCATTTTCTGTCTATAAACAAATAAAACACTTATAAAAGCAAAGGGTTTTTTAGAAGGATTTTCAGTATCCCTCTTGAACCTGATTTTGCGATTAGCAGAACTTGCCAGTTGCTCTTCCTTTCCGTATTTTAACATTTATTTCAGAAGAAACTTAAAATACATTTGAATTTTATATGCGTTCAGGTCCGCAAGATTTTCTTATTATGAGGTGCGGCCTTCAGGGTCGGGGTTTCTCATTTTTTTAAATGTAATATTAGTTTTTGTTAATACGCTTTTATTAGTTTTACATGGTGGGTTTGTTTGTTTGTATGTATGCATGTAACTCTGAATAAAATATAAGGTTCACGTTCTTTACAAACATAAAAGTGATATATTTAATACTATTATTAACACTAAAGGCTAAACTATATTTCATGTTTGTGGATTGCAAGTATTTCAGTTGTTTGTATGGGCACGGGACATATCCGTCGCAGCGTAGGACATCATGGAGTTATATACAAACGTAACCCTGAATAAAAGATGAAATTCACGTTCTTTGCGAATATAAAAGTAGTACAGTGAACTGTCACTTATGCGCCGGCCCAAGGGACCAATAGAAAAAGGCGCATAAGTGAGAGAGACGTATAAGTGAACCAGCCTATTTACAGGACTAAAACGCAACATACGTTCCAATGAGAAAATGAATAAGAATGTTCTATAGAAAAGGGATATATCACTACGGTTTGGCAATTACTGTAACGTAACTACAATGATAAAGGTAAAACAAAAATTGTAGCATACCTAATTACAAATTTTTCCCTTTAAAACGATGCATAATAGATAATTGTCCCTTTCCAAACTCTAGTTCATTTGGGGAAAATGCCTTCTGTGAGCAATAAAGGCGAAAGATTAAAGAGGAAAGTGAAGAAAAATGCTTATTTTTTTGAGGAAATGAATTAAATTTTTTACATTTTATTGAAAATTCGGCGCATAAGTGAAATATTTATCTTTAGAGCGATGCATAACCGAATGATACTATCATTATTTTGCTATGGGATGTGCTGGGACCATTTAAAATAGTCGCAAAGTGAAAAAGGCGCATAAATGAGGCGGCGTATAAGTGAGAGTTCACTGTATATTTAATACTAAAGTATATTGCATGTTGATGTATTATAAGTGAATGTAAACTTAGCGGATATTCAATAGTTTCGAAAATCTTCTTTTTAGTTTGATTAACTCTAAAAGCATATTTTTTAGTTTTTTAAACTATATTTAGGATTATTTATATTTTATTTTCAGGTGAGGAGGACAAAGTAAAGGAATCTCCGGAGCGACCTGTTTTGTCTAGCAACAGGATGCGGCAGCCTCCAGGAGGGAAATCTTCGATAATTTTCTAAACTTTCGCTTCATTTTTTTTTGCATTTTGGATTCCAGTGACTAAATTATTTCCCCCCCATCAAGTTCCTGAAAGCAAAGCTTAGTTCGTTTATTTTGTTTGATAGCTTTTTTAAGAAGCAAAAAACTTTTCATCTGAAAATTTGTCTAATAACTAAAGTTAATAAGGTGATTAAAAAAAAAGAGCAAAATTTTGCTAACTTTTTCGCTGTTCTTCAAAATTAAAGTCTAGCATTTTATTGTGTTTTAAAATGCATCAGGAAATAAAAGTACTTATGTATGTTTATATATTAAAACTGGAGTTGTAGTCCACAGTATATGTTGACGGATTAATTAGTTGTGTATTGCTCTTTAACGCAATTACTAGATAAATCTTTACTTTTTTTTTCGATTCCAAGTTTAAAACATATCATAGAGAAAATTATTTCATAAGAAGATTTTTTTTATACAGAAGCCATGAGCTTCGACATACATGAGGACTGCGTACTATGCGCCTTGCCTCCTGACAAGCACAGGACAGATTTTCGGAACAGAGAGGTTGAAATAACAACCATGGGCAGGGCGGGACTCGAACCCGAGATCACTTGCTTACGAGAAGAAGACTCGACCTCTATTCCCCAGTGGCCCACATGTGAAGATATATTGAAGTAAAATTATTAAAGTAATTTTCGTTACGCTTATGGGTAAAGTAAACTGGTCCGGATTTTCATGGAAACCGGGACTGTCCGGGAAGCAGTTCCTACCATAGAGCCAGGGAAGCCCAAATATTACAAAATTAGTGTAAAAAATAAATACTTACAGGGTTCATTGACTGCAGCGATGCTTGCCCGCACGTAATCAGCACTCAAAAGGAATACAAAAAACAAAGCCCAGCTTTTCACGTTCATTTTTGTTCTTTAGTTCTGTGAAAGAAAAGTTTGCTTAGTATATTCAAAGCTGGAAGTCATTGGTGTGGGGATCCAAAACCACTGAAAAGAGATTTGAGTTGCCACGAAGTTCAAGAAAAAATCCAACACTACACTACGCACTTCACGGTCCCAAACACTACACGTGAAACTTAACACTACACGTGTTATAACCGGTGAGATGGACACTGAAGATAGCTTTGTTTTTCGATCCGGACATAGTGCCGTGCGACTCCTAGTCCAGCACAACCAGAGGTATCAATTTGGAATGGAAACTTGGAGGACTTTATGAGCTCGAACACATTTAGCGTGCCCCAGTCTCCATTAGTGAGCACAAAGGATCTTCCACCGGTTGGCATCGGACCCGGGACTCTCCGGCTTCAAATCCGACGCGTTCCTGAACAGGCCACCATGGCCAAAACACACCGAGCAGCTTAGTTACATTTTTCAGAGACTGTGGCTTTGTACCCTGGCTTTAATTTTTCCCTTTTCATTCTATAGTCGTACTTTGTTTTCGGACCTCTCGTTGATGCGCTAAAACATTTTTAGCTAAGACCAGTATGAAGATATGCTCAGCTTCGATATGAGATTTATTTGCCTGTCTCTCGGAAATGGCGAGAAAACAAAGGCAAAACGGCAGTCTGTTTCTGATGCTGCAACTGAGTTGTTCAGTATTTGCTTGAAAGTCTGCCTTAGCTCCAGCGAAAAGAAGGTTTGTTGTCTCTTTACACTGTGAAGACTCTACGGAATAATTGGTTTGTCGCCGATCATATACTTTTTTTTCCAACTTTAATTCACATTTTAAAATTATTTTATTTGTGCATCCGCAGAAGTTTAGTGGTTTTACAAATATAGAAGAAAAACTCATAAAATATTGTATGGTTATCCTAAATTAGTAGTTCCATAAAATCCATCGAAAAGAATCATCAACCTAGTTTAAAATCTTCTTGTCACTGAAGTTAATTTTCATTGATGTCAGATGCGTAATTGATGATGAGAAATTTCAACAAATCAACCTTCGAGAGTGTCTTTCAAGCAGTCACTTTTGAATTATTGGATCAGTTATGTATAATGTGATCATTCATTTTTGTCCCTTAAAGCGGCACGTTTGACTATTTTAGATATGTGTTAAAAACTCTCGCAAGATTTAGTGTCCTTTTATTATAGAAAAAAAACCCAAAAGTATATTTAACAAGAAGTTCTGTCAAGAACTAAACGAGGCTACTTTCCCGTATACCGACATCGGCATTCAAGCTTCTGATCAATGTTCTCGTAATTATCTGAGACAGTAAATTATGTAAGACATACCTTTTTAGCATGGGCTCGTTTAGTTCTTGACAGAACTTCTTGTCACTGCAATGACAATTTACTTTTTACTTCCTTTTACGTAGTAAAGGAAGTATTTGTGATCACGAAAAAAATTTCACTCAAATTTCGGTCTAAATTTTGACTTTGCTCACCCCTGAATGAATGTCGCGTACTTTTTTCGACCTGTCAGCACGTGCATATGTACCTAACAACATACAAACAGCCGAAAAATCAATTTCGACCACCCCCGAGTAAATTACGACGAGTTTTCTCGTGACGTCTGTATGTACGTATGTGCGGATGTATGTGTGGATGTATGTGCGTATGTGGCTCGCATAACTCAAAAACTATATGCCGTAGAAACTTCTAGCTTGGTATGTAGGCTCTGAGGGGGGTCTAGTTGTGCACCTCCCCTTGTGATTGCATTCGAATGTTCCCAAAGGGGTCTTTTACCCCTTTTTTGGGGTAAATGTTAATTTCAATACAAACTCAAGTGATATGAATTGGCGCCACCACTTGGCGACATGTCGCCAAACTTTTGGTCGCCAAGTGTGTGACGCCAACTTGGCGACGTATCGCCAAGTTGGCGACAAATTTGGCGAAAAATTTTTTTTTCGAATTTGGGTTCAACTTGGCGCTATAGGCGATATTTTGCGAAAAATTCACTGAATGATGTTAAAATCGGCAATATTTAGAAAATTAACCAGTGTGAAACATTTTTCTGCACTGTTTCGTGGCAGATTAGGGGAGTAAATATTTGAATTGCTACCTTGCTCACTCCAAGCCTTTTTTTTAACACTTAAGGCAACTACTAAGAAATTTACACGTAAAAGGAAGTAGTGTGGGGTCCATACCAGATTTTTAGACGTACTAGCAGCATTTGGAAATTTAGCATTCCATTAAAGGTATTACCACTTCTCTGCTGAAACACTACTTTCGATATAGAAGCTGCTTTATAGAAAGTGCATTTGAAGGGGCAAGTGGATAAAGGTGATATGTGACAATTTTTGAAAGTACCATGTATGAAATTAAAAAGGTAATAATTTTTTTCCTGAAAGCTTTTTATATAAATTAAAAAAAATTGCCACATATCACCTTTATTCACTTGCCCCTTCAATTGTTTTTTAGCTAACATAGTTGAACACACACTAATTCGAATTTGTGTAAATCGGCGAAATTCAATTGCCACATATCACCTTTATTCACTTGCCCCTTCAACGGTGAATGTGAGTTAACAAAATTGAACACACACTAATTTGAATTTGTGTAAATTGGCGAAATTCAATTGTCACATATCACCTTTATTCACTTGCCCCTTCAATTGTGTTTGTGAGTTAACAAAATTGAACACACACTAATTTGGATTTTTGTAAATCGGCGAAATTCAAATGTCACATATCACCTTTATCCACTTGGGTCATTCCACGTCAAATCATCCAAAGGTGTGCACCATGGGTCTTCAGATCTTTATGAAACTTGATGATACTGTTCTACCCATGGATATAAGAATATTTGGAGATTTTTAGATTAATATATCAATTACTTTCGGAATGGCAACACCTCAAAGTTTTGTCAAAAATTTGTCGCTTAACAAAATTTGCAGATCCAGCAGACGGACATACATCTACAATTTTTACTATAAAACAGTTATTTTTTATGCTAGAGGGGTATTTTTTTTTGCATTTTGTTCAGAAATGTACTGTTAATTGAATTATGCAGTTAGATTTAAGATTTAAAGTAATTAAATTACCTCTAAAAATCAGTAATCAGCAAAGTTGAAGATAATTTTAAGCACTGACATGGGTTCAGAAACCTCCCAATAACATTTTTAGCGTTCCAAAACCACCAAAACCCATTATATTACCGAAAACTAAATTAAAAATGAGAGAAAGTGATGCAATAAAATTGGTGGGGTTTTGAGTTTTACTTAGGTTAGAGATGATTAAAATTGCGTATTTAAAAAGTAACGAAATCAGTAAGAAGTTGTCTTCCACTGACCCAAAATAATACAATAACACATAGAAGCTGTTTTATAGCACTTTAGGAACATGAATAATGAATATACTGTTAAGTAAAAATATTAATTTTAACATAAATATTATTCGACTACTATTTACAATGACTTCTGAAAATGGGAACTTACAACTTTGATGGGTGTTCTGTAGCTCCAGTTCAAATCCAAAGAAAAACTTCTGACGTAGGTGGAAGTGTACATTAGTATAATTATGGGCAGAAAGCTTCCCCTTACAAATTTTAATAAGCTATAAATAGTTATATATTTAAAATTACGTTTGATAGTTTTAACCAATAATTGTTTTTTTTTTATAAGTAACTATACGTTCATAAAACAGCTCCATAAATTTCAAAACGATGTTTGGTGGCCAATTGCACTTAGAAGAACATAATTTGTCCCTGTTGGAATGATTTATTTCTTTTGCCTTGACAGTCAGTCCTTTTGCCATCTTTGTTACTAATTTGAGACAAACGGGTTTCCGAGTGGAGACTGAAGAACTATAATTCAAATCAATGATATTAACTAAATGTCCGAATCACTTATTTGCAGATGGAAATTCGTTGCTATGCTGACTTCTAGAATTTTAACAACTCTTTTTAAAAGTATTCCACCTTTCATTAATATTTTCCATTAATTCTGATCCGATTTTATAAAAAATACTCATATGTGATGTTTTTTTGGAACTTCAATTAGGCACAAAATATGCTGAAGGGGAACAAGACGTTCATCTTGTCGTTCAGGCCAATAGAAAGTTTCAGAAAGTCCACGTGGGTGCATAAAAATAACTGATGTCGCTCTCTCCTTCATTAATTTTGTTCACAAACCCAATCCACCAGTTCTCCTCATAAACGCAAGCGACATAATTATTTAGGTCTGGTTTTAAAATCTCCAACATAGATGAACATGCTGCTCCTCTAACGAAATCCCATCTAATGCAGGTTTCGAAATCTAGACTTGTTTGTTTTGCTGTGATTTCATTAGTTGAGAAGGGAAAAAAGAAATGAAAACTTTTCGTTCCTAAAATTGTTTTACCCGTCGAAAAACGTTCTTCTAGTTTATTTTAATGTCTGCGAATTTCCTCTTTTGTCAAAAAAAAAAAAAAAAAAAAGAAATCTTAGAAAAAATACTGCAACAAAACACATACATTTGATGGGCATTTGTAAGTTGAGTGGATTGATAAACATTTTGAAGATTTTTTTTTGTAACAGTTCTCTCTACAGTTCCACCAATGCCATCACAAACAGTTTTCCTATGACTTGTTTCATGGAAAGACCAACAAGCATCCGTCATAAAATCTGATTTATGTTGACATAAGTTCATCATACTTTTGACATTTTTGTACTGGGCACTACACCCATCAGTAAAGTTTCTTTGAGGGATCCATCAGAGGTCATACTGTATATTACAGTATGAGCTCTGATCCCTCAAAGTCCCTCAAAGAAACTCCGTTATGCTTTATATCAGATGACCTAAATCATGATGTTACATTTCTGTATCTCAGAACCAGACTAACGTAAGTCCATTTTCGTCATTTTTCAGTAGAGGGGAAAAACGATGTATTCGACAATCGTTTTTCCCCTCTACCGAAAAATGACGAAAATGGACTTACGTTAGTCTGGTTCTGAGGTACAGATTTGTCTACTCTGTTCAACAGAGAACGACAGAGTATATTAAAGTTCAATTTCCAAACATAAAGAAAGTTTAGTACTTTACTGATGGGATTTCATTAGATGGGATTTTGTTAGAGGAGCAGCATGTTCATCTATGTTGGAGATCTTAAAACAATACCGAAATTAATTATGTCGCTTGCGTTCATGAGGAGAACTGGTGGATTGGGTTTGTGAACAAAATTAATGAAGGAGAAAGCGACATCAGTTATTTTTATGCACCCACATGGACCTTCTGAAACTTTCTATTGGCCTGAACGACAAGATGAACGTCTTGTTCCCCTTCAGCATATTTTGTGCCTAATTGAAGTTCCAAAAAAACATCACATATGAGTAATTTTTATAAAATCGGATCAGAATTAATGGAAAATATTAATGAAAGGTGGAATACTTTTAAAAAGAGTTGTTAAAATTCTAGAAGTCAGCATAGCAACGTAATTTCCATCTGCAAATAAGTGATTCGGACATTTAGTTAATATCATTGATTTGAATTATAGTTCTTCAGTCTCCACTCGGAACCCCATTTCTCTCAAATTAGTAACAAAGATAGTAAAAGGACTGACTGTCAAGGCAAACCATATAAATCATTCCAACAGGGACAAATGATGTTCTAAGTGCAATTGGCCATCAAACATCGTTTTGAAATTTGAGGAGCCGTTTTGTGAACGTATAGTTACTTTGAAAAAAAAAAAAACAATTATTGGTTAAAACTATCAAGCATAATTTAAAAATATATAACTATTTATACCTTATTAAAATTTGTAAGGGGAAGCTTTCTGCCCATAATTATACTAATGTACACTTCCACCTACGTCAGAAGTTTTTCTTTGGATTTGAACTGGAGCTACAGAACACCCATCAAAGTTGTAAGTTCCCATTTTCAGAAGTCATTGTAAATAGTAGTCGAATAATATTTATGTTAAAATTAATATTTTTACTTATCAGTATATTCATTATTCATGTTCTTAAAGTGCTATAAAACAGCTTCTATGTTTTATTGTATTATTTTGGGTCAGCGGAAGACAAGTTCTTACTGATTTCGTTACTTTTTAAATACGCAATTTTAATCATCTCTAACCTAAGTAAAACTCAAAACCCCACCAATTTTATTGCACCACTTTCTCTCATTTTTAATCTAGTTTTCGGTAATATAATGGGTTTTGGTGGTTTTGGAACGCTAAAAATGTTATTGGGTGGTTTCTGAACCCATGTCAGTGCTTAAAATTATCTTCAATTTTGCTGATTGCTGATTTTTAGAGGTAATTTAATTACTTTAAATCTTAAATCTAACTGCATAATCCAATTAACAGTACATTTCTGAACAAAATGCAAAAAAAATTACCTCTCTAGCATAAAAAATAACTGTTTTATAGTAAAAATTGTAGATGTATGTCCGTCTGCTGGATCTGCAAATTTTGTTAAGCGACAAATTTTTGACAAAACTTTGAGGTGTTGCCATTCCGAAAGTAATTGATATATTAATCTAAAAATCTCCAAATATTTTTATATCCATGGGTAGAACAGTCTCACCAAGTTTCATAAAAATCTGAAGACCCATGGTGCCAAATCTCGTTTTGGCTGGATGATTTGACTTGGAATGTCCCACTTGCCCCTTCAATTATATCTTTTGGAAGTTACCTGCATTACCACTTCTCTGCTGAAAGACCGCTTTTGACATAAAAGCTGTTTTACAGAAAAGTTCATTCCTCTTTCTTACGCCAATGACGAACAAAACTTTAAAGATTCTTGTAGCATTTGGAAACTGAGCATCTCATTATATTCACTTGTATTTCCACTTTTTTGCGTAAAGGCTACCTTCGACACAGAAGTTGTTTTACAGAGAAGTGTCTTCATTTTTCTTACGATGACATTTAAATCTTATGGATGGAAGGTACCTGTATTACCACATCTCTTCTGAAATACTACCTTCGACACAGAAGCTGTTTTACAGAAAAGTACATTCCTCTTTCTTACACGAATGGCAATTAAATCTTTGAAAATTTAGCAGTCTACTAAAAGTAACGCCAATGCCATTTCTCTTATGCAAGACGCGCTTCGACATATGAAATGTTTTGCAATAAAATATTGTCCTTTTTTTTGCACCGATTCAAAGGCAATTGAAGCTTTAAACGAGCGAGCTGCAGTTGAAAATTAAGCTTTCCACCATAGCAGTCGTCTTCAGCGTTATTCTAATAAATAGTCATTTTTAGCCCACTTTCCCAAGTAAAGTGAAAGAAAGACAAAACAAGCATAAAAAGTGGCTTAATGTATCTTAAAAATATCGCGAAATCCAAAAAAAAAAAGTCAAAAAAGAAGGGAAAAAAATTAATATCGAAAAATTAAAAATTGGAAAATAGGGTTTTGAGATTTGGGGGAAATGTGGGTCTGTCTCTTCCCCCTAATAAGTATTGAATGATTAGTCCGATTTGAACCAACTTTCTTTTTGTTCCAAAGATCTCGGCGGGGACACCTCATTCCCATACTCACTTTTTGATTTGAGCAATTTTTTGTTCAATTTTGAACAGTTCAAAAGAACTTAACATTAACTCCTAAAGTTGAATTTAAGCTCAATGTAGATTCCCGAACTTGAAGACGGATTTCTTTCAAACTGATTTCGTTAGAAAATGGTTTTGATGAAAAATGTATGGATTTTTTTTTCTGAATAAGCTTTTTTAAAGATTTTTAGCAATAAAATTTTAGAACCTTCGACTCCACTATCGACTTGACTGACAACTCCAACTTTTTGACTCCGACTTCAACACCTCAACTCCAACTCCGTAGCCATGGCAAAAGTGCATGCTCTTAAGAAATGACTGACTCCTAGAATGTTAGTCTTCGACTTCGACCGACGACTCCAACTTTTTGACTCAAACTCCGACACCGAATCCTTGACTCCGACTCCGACTCCGCTGCCATGGCAGAAATGCAGGCTCGGAAGAAATGACCGACTTCTACTATTGGAATTTTATTGTCTGATTCTGTCTCCACTTATCGATTCTGACTTTTCAACTCCAACTCAGAATCTTCGACTTTAACTCTGACTCAGCAAACATGGCAGAAATGCAGGTTGGGAAAAAATGACTTTCTCCTGCTCCTTAAAGAAATAACTGTGCTAAAGATTTTTGCTTATTTATTTTTTTGGTTTTATTTACATTATTATTATTATTATTATTATTATTATTATTATTATTATTATTATTATTATTATTATTATTCCTTTTTTCGCAGACGATTTTTTTTCTAACAAAAATTATTCATTTAAGAAAACATTTTATTATTCATTTAGTTTTAATTATTGGCAACGGATTAAAGAATAAATTTGAGACGTTTCATTTGCGAGCAAGTTTTCGTTTGCTTGTTTGTTTGATAAAATGTGTTTTGATGAGCGTTCTATTTTTAATTCATATTTTTTTCAAAGCAATTAAGTAATTTTTCTACAGAAGAACCATAATAGCTGCATTGTTTGAAAGATGTTACAACTTTATTCATTCTTAAACGAGCCTACTTTCCCATGTACCGACATCGGCATTTAAGCATATGATTAATGTTCTCTTAATTATGTGAGACAGAAAATTATGTCAAACGCACATTTTTACTACTTAAAGCTGATTTCTAAAAACGAAATATGTCTCTCTCATTTCACGAAATAGATATGTGAAAAGCGAATCTTACTACTATTATATATGCGAAAGTTTGTATGGATGGATGGATGTATGTTTGTTCCTCTTTCACGCATAAACTACTGAATGGATTTTAATGAAACTTTTACCATAATATAGCTTATACACCAGAATAACACATAGGCTATAATTTATAACGATATTCGAAAAAGCTAGATTGGTAGCGCTTTTTCATTCCAATTTAAGGTACATTTTTCGCACAAATCCGCCAAGGCTTCCAACAAACTAATTCAGTATTTAGTGCATCATCTAAACTCCCTGTCGATAGCTAGAATTGCATGTATCATTTCCCCTTTTCGCATTAAATTTTCAAGGCTTTTCTCAAGTCAAATCAAAAAGTTTTTTTTTTTTTTTTTTCAGTTTCATGGTAAATATCCGGGCTTTTACATAGACATTGGAAACGCTCGAATTTGTTTTTACCATGATTTGTATTTTAAAACATTTTGTAATCTTGGTTGTAAGTAAGTTTTCGCAAGTTTTGTAAATATGTGTTTTAGAGTATCGGTAGCGTAATCGCTTGAAGAGATTGGCAACTAATAAATGGATTAGGTTCATTATTGATGGAGCTTTAAATACAAAACTGCATTTCTTAAATTTGTTTGCACTGATTGGGCACTTTTTCGGGGTACTTACAACTGGGCAGTTACTTCGAATCCAATTGAACTGGAATTTTGTCAAATTTGTTGCAAGAAGATTTTAATAACTGAGATTCTCGTCGATTTTTTCAACTGACATCAGTTTTTGCGACAAACACTACGTAATAGTACTTTACTTCTTACACGACGTAACCAAACTAAAACGATTATTGTCTGATATTTATCGACTGCGGCAAAATCTTAATCATCGATAGAATACTCCCACATTTTAAAAAGTTCAGTTTTTTTTTCTTTTGTTAGCCGATTCCGTATGTTTGACCTTTTTAAGATTATGTCAAAACGTAAAGTAATCCGCATACTACATTAATAAAGCCCTTAAACAAGACTAAAATTACCATTAATTTGCGTTTTTGCATAAATAATTGTCAAATGTTTCCATTAATTTCGAAATCATTTAGGACAAAAACTTTTAGCATCATTTTATGGTCAGCAATAGTATCTCAGCATTTGATGACAGTCGACGTTCGTTATAACGACCACACGTTATAAAGACCATCCTAATATAACGACCGGTGAGAAAACCCCCAACTGTATCCCGATATACTCTATGTTCTACTTCCTATAGCGACCACTCGTTATAAAGACCGTTTTCTGTGGGACGGAGACGGTCGTTATATCGAGCGTCAACTGTACTGTATTTTCATAAAGTAGGGAGGGGAGCAAAATTATCCTAGGTACAACAAAACAGTTACCGCAAATTTGGCGACATTTTAAAAATCGTCAAAGCGGTGTGTTTTGAGTTCTTTCAGTTCCGGAAAAAAACCCAAAGGTAAGTATAAATTGTTTCTCAAAATTATTTCTGACCCAGGCAGCGCCGGATATTTTTGCTAGTAAATAAATAAATAAACTTGTACACCTCTCAAACAATGCAGCTATTATGTTTCTTCTGTAGAAAAATGCCTTAATTGCTTTGAAAAAATATGTATTAAAAATGGAAAGCACATCAAAACACATTTTATCAAAAAAAAAAAAAAAAAAAAAACACCCTCACTCGAAAATGAAATGTCTCAAATTTAATTTTTAATCCGTTGCTATTTCATTAAAAATAAAAAAATAATAAAATATTTTCTTAAATAAATAATTTTGTTAGGAAAAAATCGTCTGCCAAAAGAAAGGGAAAAAAAACATAAAATAAAATAAATGAAGAAGAAAACAAAAAATCGTGTGCACAGTTATTTCTTTTAAGAGCAGGAGTCATTCATTTTTTCTCCGCTTGCATTTCTGCCATACTGTGCTGAGTCAGAAAATTCAGAGTTGGAGTTGAAAAGTCGGAGTCCCCATTTGGAGTCGACAGGCGGAGTCGGAGTCAAACGCTACAAAATTATAATAGTAGGAGCGGCTATTTTTTCCGAATCTGCATTTCTACCATGGCTGCGGAGTCACAGTCGGAGTCGTCTGTCGGAGTTAAAGACTCTAAAATTCTAATATTCGGCAATTATTATTCATGCTCTAATTACCTTGGAACATTGGCACAAATATCGTATGATGCAGAAAAATTAATGAAAATTTATTACAATAATGTTGTATTAATAAGCACCCGGGCAACTCCGGGTAATAAGCTAGTAAATAAATAAGTAAGTAAATAAAATTGAGGAAACAAGAAATTTGGATCCAATTGATTCTACGCGAAAACTTAGTTTATAGATTCCATGATTCAAAAATTTCAGAATTTTGCACTTTTTATTCTACAATTATCTCCGTTTGAATGTGTCATTTATTAACAAATCTTAGGAGTTAATTTTAGGACACTTTTGCTTAAATCCATATATTAAGTCATAAATTGCCCCTTATACAAATATAGATACGTCGTAGAATAGAACTTACCGAAACCTCCGCTTTCTGATGGTTAAGACAATACGATGTGCCCCAGCAATAATGAAGCTTATCCAGCTTTTAACCAAATTTCATTCAGTCAGCTAAATAACGGACAGCTGCAATTTTACTAAAATATGTTAACGGTAAAAGAGGGAAGAGGAATGCATTGATTTTACTTTAATTTTATTTTTTTATCGTCTGCGGAAAATTGATTAGTATTATGTCATGAAATGGGTATGTTATTTAAAACCTATTATGTAGCACATTTTGACACATTCTTCTCAAGTCAGCAGTTTTGTTAACCACTAAAAGCAAAGTAAAGGTCAGACGGTTTTCGCATACGATATGATGGAATTTCCATGGAATATGTACTAATACGTGCTAACACGTTAGGTATAATAAGTGGATTTCTACGGCATCTGAAGGGAAAAGGTTATAAAAACGGAGATTAAAGTGTTTGAATAAATGTTTGACTTTAAAGTTCATGGCACAGTAAAACCTCTCCGAACGGCCCCCTTTACCATGGCCGATTTTTCGTGGCACGAGATTTTTGCTCCATAGACCTAAACATAGGCGGATTTAGGCTGCGAATTCTGGGGGTGCAACAAACCGCCCCCCCCCCCCGAATTCCCGGGACTACCAAAACAAAAATTTTAGTTATCAAATCAAGCTTTTTTTTGGCACACGGGGGGTGGGGGACTAAAGTTAGTAATTTTCAGGAGGGGGTCCGTGGATGTCTGGACTTTGAGAGCCTCTGAACTACATAATATGTTGTATTTTTGAGTTTTTTTTTTCAAGTGAATTAAGTTGAATTATAGCTGTGAAAAAATATAACTTATTTTCCAAACTGTTTCCAGATGAAATACGCTTAATTTATTTTTTTTCAAAAGTTAAGCAAAATGGTGGGGGTGCGGGGCACCCCCGTAAGTCCGCCTATGGACCTAAATGTCCCGCATTAGCCCTGACTTAGGGGCCGTGACTTACTGCTTAGTACATGTACTGTTTGAGGTAATACTAATAAGATTCAGTACGAAAAAAGTATTGTACCGTAGATACAGTAATTATATTTACAACGTAAAAAATAAAGATTATGATGATTTGTGCTGGGCATAAGATCGTTATCAGTCTACTGCACCTTTTCTTTAATTGGTTAGAAACTTTCTCTTCTTCTATCTTCACAAGTTTCAGCTAAAACAGCACGCTTATTGGTCCCATTATATTTCATCAACTTACATGTTTAGAAAGAAAAACATAAATGAAAAATGTGGAGTACTTATCTTATGCACTATCAATGCGATGTCTAAACTAGTACGGAGTGGGAAAGTGCTCTCAGTGAAGCTATATGGATGAAAGATAATTTAAGAAACTAATATTTAATAGCCAATAACGAAGCAGATACTTACGTCCCGCGATTCTTTTCCAAAAGGGGAGGGGGGCGTCCGCATTTTTTAAAAATGTTTTTCTGAAAGAGCACGGTAAAAAACATGAGGCGAATTACTTTCTCTTAATTTGACTGATTTTCTTTTTTAGAATAAAGCATATTCTTACGCCCCGCGATTCTTTTCCAAAATAGAGTTGGGGGGGGGGGGGTCCACATTTTTCAAAGATATGTTTTTCTGAAAGAGCACGGTCGAAAATATGGGGTGAATTACTTTCTCTTAATTTTGACTCATTTTCTTTCTTAGAAAAATATTCTTACAGGTACTAAAATTAAATTTAAAATTAAAAAAAAACGACAATAATTGCAGATCGCATATTAAAATGTACTTCACTGGTCAGAAAGCATTTTAAATTTTAATATATTTATTCGTTTTCGAGAGGAACTGGTAAACACAGAAATATAAAGATAATCCTTACTAGTCGCGAAACCAGAATAAAGAGGAAAAATTGAAAACCCTTTTAAAATCCTAATACAGTAACTCCTCGTTATATCGCGCTTTTTGTGGGACAAAGAAAAAGCGCGATATAACCGAGGTCATTAAAAATAGTTATCCAACCAATCTATATATATAAAGATGACGGTGTTTGTTTGTTTGTTTGTTCGTTTGTACGTTTGTAAACGCTGGCCAGAAGCCCCCACAGCACCTATAGACCTGAAACTTGGCACAAAAATTCGAAAGTATCCCAGTAAAATGCACCTCGAAAGTCAAATTTTTAATTTCGACTTAGTTATTTTTAAATTAATTAATTAGTCTCATTTTTGGTGTATCCGCCATAATTGAGGGGGAAAAACCTTCCCCCACCCCGAAACATTATATATCGTTGGAAAGGGTTTTTTTTCTGCAAAAGAAAAGTTTTAGCACGTTTCTGTTCGTTAATTAGGACAGGAGATATTAATTAATCAAATTTAGTCAATTTTCAAGGCCTAATTATGTACGCAATACTGCAACACTAGGTCCATTTTCCAGATCAGCTGCTCTTTTGTCCATGAAGTTACATAGTTGTTTAATTTAGCGTATAGATTTAAGCCTTGAAAATTTATTCAATTTGCAACAGATAAACATTTTAAATCTTTGAGTTTTCTTTCCATATGTCGACCAGCAATGACATCGGTTTCCAATCGCGTAAATAAAGGCTTAGCCGCATTAGTTAAAAAACGTTATTATTATTCAAGTTCTATATAGCATGGAAGTTCCAAACACATTATATCGGACGCAGATTTTTTTTCTTTCTTTTGGTTCCATTCTTTTAAATTTCAAGTATGTTTTCACTTTAAAAATTGCGAAAAACGCTTTAAAGATTTTTAATTAATATCTTAGTCAATGAGGAATCTGCATGGGTCGGGTAATCGCGAACTGTTGATTAATTTCAATAGTCTATTACTTCAAACCCCCAAATATCAACTCGGTTTTTAAAAATCAGCTCAGGATTTTGCAAAATTACAGCTTAAAATCAGCAAAAAACGAAACTAAGTTCACGTGACACAAAAAGGGGAGGAGCTTGCTTCGACGTCAGGGTTCACTTTGAGTTGCGCTACGGCGAAACTGGTTGTGGTAGAAGCGAGGGTATAGGCGAAAACGGCAGGGGAGACCTTGTTGCTTACTGCTGTTTATTAAAAACGAATGGGCTCTTATTATAATCTTTAGGAGAATATTCAGGGGGAAAGAGAAATGTATATCCTCCTGAATGTAACATCTCCGATGTCAGAAATTCCGACGTCAAGATCGGACATTCAATTGTACATCACTTTATTCACAAGTAAATGACTTCGAAGTAAAATTGTTCACTTAATTAAATGAATACCGAGAGCTTCTCGAGCACCTAAAGATATCATGGGCGTGGGGGATATTGGGATAACTACACGAAATTACAGAAAGAGTGTTGAATTCAGATTGCAATAAATGCTTTTAATGCAAAAGTTGAAGCAGAACAAAATGGAATAAATCAATACATGAAAATAAAACATTAACAAACAAGAGTACAATTAACAAACAGTACATTAACAAACAATGATAACAATAACCTGTACACGATTATCCTTCGGAAAAATAAAATCAGTTCAGTTCGGAGTTTTATTTTAATTTAATTATTATTTTTTTAATTTTAAAGGAGTGATCTTGAGTACCTTCCATATTCATAATTTTTAGTTCAACGTAATGAAAGATTCATCCAAAGAAAACACTTTTTAATGAAAAAAGGTGTAAATATGCATACCGGTAAATGGATAAAATGAAAACCGCTCTTGTATAATTAATATACTGTTAAATAAATTACTGTAAAATATTTTTTACAATAGAACAGTGAAGAACACAAACAGTTTTCAGTTTACTTTTATTTTTATTTATTTTTTTATCGCTCTTGTACCATTCTTGTCTTCTCCTTTTGTGCATTAAAAAAATTTGAATTTGGTGTGTTAAATGTTGAAGATTTGCAACAAGATTCAAAAAAATAATGGCAGTTCGTACTTGGAGCCATCTTGAGACTGCTACCGATGTTATTTTGCAAGGGTCTCCAAACTATGGCCCGCGAGTATCTAAAATCTGGTCCGCAGCTTTGGACCAGATTTTAGATGCATACATGAGCTAACAGCTAAGTCTATTGGTAGGTATAATTTAATCTACTGTGAGAATTTATTGTGTATTTATATTTTGTGAGTTGCTAATATCACACATTACGATAAAGGCAATATCAATCGTTAGATCATGAATTGACATCAAGTAGTTTAGCTTCTGTATTATGTCTTAATCTAACCTTTAAAAATTTCATTATAATTTTTTGTGATTTGTTTCTTTAGAAATTAAGCATAGTAAGAAAAATACATTAGGGAAAATTTCTAAGTCCATTAAAGATTTAATAAGGTTATACAAAATGTTTCTAACAGGTAATAAATGTTATTTTTTTCATAAATAATAATTAATGATGATTAAGTAGGAAATTTTTAATGTTATGGAGTAGGTAGCTTCGGAAATAAACCAATTTGGAATCTTTTTTAAATAACTTTGATTGTTTTAGTTTTTCACCACAGTGTTTAATGAATGTTAGTTATGATGGTCTAAGAAAAATTCTACATTCTATGAATGGAAACTGAAGAGTAATATAAAACTTGAAGCTTGTTTTTAAATTATAGGAATGCCTCAACGCTTATTTGAAAGAGCAGTTCATAGGCGGCTGGTGCACCAAAAAAGTGGGGGTCAAAAGAAACGTATGCGTGGGAGGAGGCAGCACCCCTGAAGTCTTTTTTTAAAGAATTTTGTTACATAGATTTTAACACTAATGATTAAATGATCTTTTTAAAATTGATCATTTAATCATTAGTGTTAAAATCTATGTAACAAAATTCTTTAAAAAAAGACTTCAGGGGTGCTGCCTCCTCCCACGCATACGTTTCTTTTGACCCCCACTTTTTTGGTGCACCAGCCGCCTATGAACTGCACTTTCAAATAAGCGTTGAGGCATTCCTATAATTTAAAAACAAGCTTCAAGTTTTATATTACTCTTCAGTTTCCATTCATAGAATGTAGAATTTTTCTTAGACCATCATAACTAACATTCATTAAACACTGGGGTGAAAAACTAAAATAATCAAAGTTACTTAAAAATGATTCCAAATTGGTTTATTTCCGAAGCTACCTACTCCATAACATTAAAAATTTCCTACTTAATCATCATTAATTATTATTTATGAAAAAAATTACATTTATTACCTGTTAGAAACATTTTGTATAACCTTATTAAATCTTTTATGGACTTAGAAATTTTCCCTAATGTCTTTTTCTTACTATGCTTAATTTCTAAAGAAACAAATCACAAAAAATTATAATGAAATTTTTAAAGGTTAGATTAAGACAGAATACAGAAGCTAAACTACTTGATGTCAATTCATGATTTAACGATTGATATTGCCTTTATCGTAATATGTGATATTAGCAACTCACAAAATATAAATACACAATAAATTCTCACAGTAGATTAAATTATACCTACCAATGGACTTAGCTCATGTATGCATCTAAAATCTGGTCCAAAGCTGCGGGCCAGATTTTAGATACTCGCGGGCCATAGTTTGGAGACCCTTGCAAAATAACATCGGTAGCATTCTCAAGATGGCTCCAAGTACGAACTGCCATTATTTTGTTGAATCTTGTTGCAAATCTTCAACATTTAACACACCAAATTCAATTTTTTAATGCACAAAAGGAGAAGACAATAATAGTGCAAGATCGAGCGATAAAAAAAAAAAAATAAAAGTAAACTGAAAACTGTTTGTGTTCTTCACTGTTCTATTGTAAAAAATATTTTACAGTAATTTATTTAACAGTATATTAATTATACAAGACCGGTTTCATTTATCCATTTACCGGTATGCATATTTACACCTTTTTTCATTAAAAAGTGTTTTCTTTGGATGAATCTTTCATTACGTTGAACTAAAAATTATGAATATGGAAGGTACTCTAGATCACTCCTTTAAAATTAAAAAAAAAAAAAATAATAATAATAATAATAAATTAAAAAAAAACTCCAAACTGAACTGATTTTATTTTTCCGAAGGATAATCGTATACAGGTTATTGTTATCATTGCTTGTTTGTTAATGTTTTATTTTCATGTATTGATTTATTCCATTTTGTTCTGCTTCAACTTTTGCATTAAAAGCATTTATTGCAATCTGAATTCAACACTCTTTCTGTAATTTCGTGTAGTTATCCCAATATCCCCCACGCCCATGATATCTTTAGGTGCTCGAGAAGCTCTCGGTATTCATTTAATTAAGTAAACAATTTTACTTCGAAGTCATTTACTTGTGAATAAAGTGATGTACAATTGAATGTCCGATCTTGACGTCAGAATTTCTAGCATCGGAGATGGTACATTCAGGAGGGTATACATCTCTCTTTCCCCCTGAATATTCTCCTAAAGATTATAATAAGAGCCCCTTCGTTTTTAATAAACAGCAGTAAACAACAAGGTCTCCCCTGTCGTTTTCGCCTATCCCCTCGCTTCTACCGCAACCAGTTTCGCCGTAGCGCAACTCAAAGTGAACCTTGACGTCGAAGCAAGCTCCTCCCCTTTTTGTGTCACGTGAACTTAGTTTCGTTTTTAGCTGATTTTAAGCTGTAATTTTGCAAAATCCTGAGCAGATTTTTAAAAACCGAGTTGATATTTGGGGTTTGAAGTAATAGACTATTGAAATTAATCAACAGTTCGCGATTACCCGACCCATGCAGATTCCTCATTGACTAAGATATTAATTAAAAAATCTTTAAAGCGTTTTTCGCAATTTTTAAAGTGAAAAACATACTTGAAATTTAAAAGAATGGAACCAAAAGAAAGAAAAAAAAATCTGCGTCCGATATAATGTGTTTGGAACTTCCATGCTATATAGAACTTGAATAATAATAACGTTTTTTAACTAATGCGGCTAAGCCTTTATTTACGCGATTGGAAACCGATGTCATTGCTGGTCGACATATGGAAAGAAAACTCAAAGATTTAAAATGTTTATCTGTTGCAAATTGAATAAATTTTCAAGGCTTAAATCTATACGCTAAATTAAACAACTATGTAACTTCATGGACAAAAGAGCAGCTGATCTGGAAAATGGACCTAGTGTTGCAGTATTGCGTACATAATTAGGCCTTGAAAATTGACTAAATTTGATTAATTAATATCTCCTGTCCTAATTAACGAACAGAAACGTGCTAAAAACTTTTCTTTTGCAGAAAAAAAAAACCCTTTCCAACGATATATAATGTTTCGGGTGGGGGAAGGTTTTTCCCCCTCAATTATGGCGGATACACCAAAAATGAGACTAATTAATTAATTTAAAAATAACTAAGTCGAAATTAAAAATTTGACTTTCGAGGTGCATTTTACTGGGATACTTTCGAATTTTTGTGCCAAGTTTCAGGTCTATAGGTGCTGTGGGGGCTTCTGGCCAGCGTTTACAAACGTACAAACGAACAAACAAACAAACAAACACCGTCATCTTTATATATATAGATTGGTTGGATAACTATTTTTAATGACCTCGGTTATATCGCGCTTTTTCTTTGTCCCACAAAAAGCGCGATATAACGAGGAGTTACTGTATTAGGATTTTAAAAGGGTTTTCAATTTTTCCTCTTTATTCTGGTTTCGCGACTAGTAAGGATTATCTTTATATTTTCTGTGTTTACCAGTTCCTCTCGAAAACGAATAAATATATTAAAATTTAAAATGCTTTCTGACCAGTGAAGTACATTTTAATATGCGATCTGCAATTATTGTCGTTTTTTTTTAATTTTAAATTTAATTTTAGTACCTGTAAGAATATTTTTCTAAGAAAGAAAATGAGTCAAAATTAAGAGAAAGTAATTCACCCCATATTTTCGACCGTGCTCTTTCAGAAAAACATATCTTTGAAAAATGTGGTGGACCCCCCCCCCCCCAACTCTATTTTGGAAAAGAATCGCGGGGCGTAAGAATATGCTTTATTCTAAAAAAGAAAATCAGTCAAATTAAGAGAAAGTAATTCGCCTCATGTTTTTTACCGTGCTCTTTCAGAAAAACATTTTTAAAAAATGCGGACGCCCCCTCTCCCTTTTGGAAAAGAATCGCGGGACGTAAGTATCTGCTTCGTTATTGGCTATTAAATATTAGTTTTCTTAAATTATCTTTCATCCCATATAGCTTCACTGAGAGCACTTTCCCACTCCGTACTAGTTTAGACATCGCATTGATAGTGCATAAGATAAGTACTCCACATTTTTCATTTATGTTTTTCTTTCTAAACATGTAAGTTGATGAAATATAATGGGACCAATAAGCGTGCTGTTTTAGCTGAAACTTGTGAAGATAGAAGAAGAGAAAGTTTCTAACCAATTAAAGAAAAGGTGCAGTAGACTGATAACGATCTTATGCCCAGCACAAATCATCATAATCTTTATTTTTTACGTTGTAAATATAATTACTGTATCTACGGTACAATACTTTTTTCGTACTGAATCTTATTAGTATTACCTCAAACAGTACATGTACTAAGCAGTAAGTCACGGCCCCTAAGTCAGGGCTAATGCGGGACATTTAGGTCCATAGGCGGACTTACGGGGGTGCCCCGCACCCCCACCATTTTGCTTAACTTTTGAAAAAAAATAAATTAAGCGTATTTCATCGGGAAACAGTTTGGAAAATAAGTTATATTTTTTCACAGCTATAATTCAACTTAATTCACTTGAAAAAAAACTCAAAAATACAACATATTATGTAGTTCAGAGGCTCTCAAAGTCCAGACATCCACGGACCCCCTCCTGAAAATTACTAACTTTAGTCCCCCCCCCCCCCGTGTGCCAAAAAAAAGCTTGATTTGATAACTAAAATTTTTGTTTTGGTAGTCCTGGGAATTCGGAGGGGGGGGGGGGCGGTTTGTTGCACCCCCAGAATTCGCAGCCTAAATCCGCCTATGTTTAGGTCTATGGAGCAAAAATCCCGTGCCACGAAAAATCGGAAAAGGTAAAGGGGGCCGTTCGGAGAGGTTTTACTGTGCCATGAACTTTAAAGTCAAACATTTATTCAAACACTTTAATCTCCGTTTTTATAACCTTTTCCCTTCATATGCCGTAGAAATCCACTTATTATACCTAACGTGTTAGCACGTATTAGTACATATTCCATGGAAATTCCATCATATCGTTTGCGAAAACCGTCTGACCTTTACTTTGCTTTTAGTGGTTAACAAAACTGCTGACTTGAAAAGAATGTGACAAAATGTGCTACATAATAGGTTTTAAATAACATACCCATTTCATGACATAATACTAATCAATTTTCCGCAGACGATAAAAAAATAAAATTAAAGTAAAATCAATGCATTCCTCTTCCCTCTTTTACCGTTAACATATTTTAGTAAAATTGCAGCTGTCCGTTATTTAGCTGACTGAATGAAATTTGGTTAAAAGCTGGATAAGCTTCATTATTGCTGGGGCACATCGTATTGTCTTAACCATCAGAAAGCGGAGGTTTCGGTAAGTTCTATTCTACGACGTATCTATATTTGTATAAGGGGCAATTTATGACTTAATATATGGATTTAAGCAAAAGTGTCCTAAAATTAACTCCTAAGATTTGTTAATAAATGACACATTCAAACGGAGATAATTGTAGAATAAAAAGTGCAAAATTCTGAAATTTTTGAATCATGGAATCTATAAACTAAGTTTTCGCGTAGAATCAATTGGATCCAAATTTCTTGTTTCCTCAATTTTATTTACTTACTTATTTATTTACTAGCTTATTACCCGGAGTTGCCCGGGTGCTTATTAATACAACATTATTGTAATAAATTTTCATTAATTTTTCTGCATCATACGATATTTGTGCCAATGTTCCAAGGTAATTAGAGCATGAATAATAATTGCCGAATATTAGAATTTTAGAGTCTTTAACTCCGACAGACGACTCCGACTGTGACTCCGCAGCCATGGTAGAAATGCAGATTCGGAAAAAATAGCCGCTCCTACTATTATAATTTTGTAGCGTTTGACTCCGACTCCGCCTGTCGACTCCAAATGGGACTCCGACTTTTCAACTCCAACTCTGAATTTTCTGACTCAGCACAGTATGGCAGAAATGCAAGCGGAGAAAAAATGAATGACTCCTGCTCTTAAAAGAAATAACTGTGCACACGATTTTTTGTTTTCTTCTTCATTTATTTTATTTTATGTTTTTTTTCCCTTTCTTTTGGCAGACGATTTTTTCCTAACAAAATTATTTATTTAAGAAAATATTTTATTATTTTTTTATTTTTAATGAAATAGCAACGGATTAAAAATTAAATTTGAGACATTTCATTTTCGAGTGAGGGTGTTTTTTTTTTTTTTTTTTTTTTGATAAAATGTGTTTTGATGTGCTTTCCATTTTTAATACATATTTTTTCAAAGCAATTAAGGCATTTTTCTACAGAAGAAACATAATAGCTGCATTGTTTGAGAGGTGTACAAGTTTATTTATTTATTTACTAGCAAAAATATCCGGCGCTGCCTGGGTCAGAAATAATTTTGAGAAACAATTTATACTTACCTTTGGGTTTTTTTCCGGAACTGAAAGAACTCAAAACACACCGCTTTGACGATTTTTAAAATGTCGCCAAATTTGCGGTAACTGTTTTGTTGTACCTAGGATAATTTTGCTCCCCTCCCTACTTTATGAAAATACAGTACAGTTGACGCTCGATATAACGACCGTCTCCGTCCCACAGAAAACGGTCTTTATAACGAGTGGTCGCTATAGGAAGTAGAACATAGAGTATATCGGGATACAGTTGGGGGTTTTCTCACCGGTCGTTATATTAGGATGGTCTTTATAACGTGTGGTCGTTATAACGAACGTCGACTGTCATCAAATGCTGAGATACTATTGCTGACCATAAAATGATGCTAAAAGTTTTTGTCCTAAATGATTTCGAAATTAATGGAAACATTTGACAATTATTTATGCAAAAACGCAAATTAATGGTAATTTTAGTCTTGTTTAAGGGCTTTATTAATGTAGTATGCGGATTACTTTACGTTTTGACATAATCTTAAAAAGGTCAAACATACGGAATCGGCTAACAAAAGAAAAAAAAACTGAACTTTTTAAAATGTGGGAGTATTCTATCGATGATTAAGATTTTGCCGCAGTCGATAAATATCAGACAATAATCGTTTTAGTTTGGTTACGTCGTGTAAGAAGTAAAGTACTATTACGTAGTGTTTGTCGCAAAAACTGATGTCAGTTGAAAAAATCGACGAGAATCTCAGTTATTAAAATCTTCTTGCAACAAATTTGACAAAATTCCAGTTCAATTGGATTCGAAGTAACTGCCCAGTTGTAAGTACCCCGAAAAAGTGCCCAATCAGTGCAAACAAATTTAAGAAATGCAGTTTTGTATTTAAAGCTCCATCAATAATGAACCTAATCCATTTATTAGTTGCCAATCTCTTCAAGCGATTACGCTACCGATACTCTAAAACACATATTTACAAAACTTGCGAAAACTTACTTACAACCAAGATTACAAAATGTTTTAAAATACAAATCATGGTAAAAACAAATTCGAGCGTTTCCAATGTCTATGTAAAAGCCCGGATATTTACCATGAAACTGAAAAAAAAAAAAAAAACTTTTTGATTTGACTTGAGAAAAGCCTTGAAAATTTAATGCGAAAAGGGGAAATGATACATGCAATTCTAGCTATCGACAGGGAGTTGAGATGATGCACTAAATACTGAATTAGTTTGTTGGAAGCCTTGGCGGATTTGTGCGAAAAATGTACCTTAAATTGGAATGAAAAAGCGCTACCAATCTAGCTTTTTCGAATATCGTTATAAATTATAGCCTATGTGTTATTCTGGTGTATAAGCTATATTATGGTAAAAGTTTCATTAAAATCCATTCAGTAGTTTATGCGTGAAAGAGGAACAAACATACATCCATACATCCATCCATCCATACAAACTTTCGCATATATAATAGTAGTAAGATTCGCTTTTTACATATCTATTTCGTGAAATGAGAGAGACATATTTCGTTTTTAGAAATCAGCTTTAAGTAGTAAAAATGTGCGTTTGACATAATTTTCTGTCTCATATAATTAAGAGAACATTAATCATATGCTTAAATGCCGATGTCGGTACATGGGAAAGTAGGCTCGTTTAAGAATGAATAAAGTTGTAACATCTTTCAAACAATGCAGCTATTATGGTTCTTCTGTAGAAAAATTACTTAATTGCTTTGAAAAAAATATGAATTAAAAATAGAACGCTCATCAAAACACATTTTATCAAACAAACAAGCAAACGAAAACTTGCTCGCAAATGAAACGTCTCAAATTTATTCTTTAATCCGTTGCCAATAATTAAAACTAAATGAATAATAAAATGTTTTCTTAAATGAATAATTTTTGTTAGAAAAAAAATCGTCTGCGAAAAAAGGAATAATAATAATAATAATAATAATAATAATAATAATAATAATAATAATAATAATAATAATAATGTAAATAAAACCAAAAAAATAAATAAGCAAAAATCTTTAGCACAGTTATTTCTTTAAGGAGCAGGAGAAAGTCATTTTTTCCCAACCTGCATTTCTGCCATGTTTGCTGAGTCAGAGTTAAAGTCGAAGATTCTGAGTTGGAGTTGAAAAGTCAGAATCGATAAGTGGAGACAGAATCAGACAATAAAATTCCAATAGTAGAAGTCGGTCATTTCTTCCGAGCCTGCATTTCTGCCATGGCAGCGGAGTCGGAGTCGGAGTCAAGGATTCGGTGTCGGAGTTTGAGTCAAAAAGTTGGAGTCGTCGGTCGAAGTCGAAGACTAACATTCTAGGAGTCAGTCATTTCTTAAGAGCATGCACTTTTGCCATGGCTACGGAGTTGGAGTTGAGGTGTTGAAGTCGGAGTCAAAAAGTTGGAGTTGTCAGTCAAGTCGATAGTGGAGTCGAAGGTTCTAAAATTTTATTGCTAAAAATCTTTAAAAAAGCTTATTCAGAAAAAAAAATCCATACATTTTTCATCAAAACCATTTTCTAACGAAATCAGTTTGAAAGAAATCCGTCTTCAAGTTCGGGAATCTACATTGAGCTTAAATTCAACTTTAGGAGTTAATGTTAAGTTCTTTTGAACTGTTCAAAATTGAACAAAAAATTGCTCAAATCAAAAAGTGAGTATGGGAATGAGGTGTCCCCGCCGAGATCTTTGGAACAAAAAGAAAGTTGGTTCAAATCGGACTAATCATTCAATACTTATTAGGGGGAAGAGACAGACCCACATTTCCCCCAAATCTCAAAACCCTATTTTCCAATTTTTAATTTTTCGATATTAATTTTTTTCCCTTCTTTTTTGACTTTTTTTTTTTGGATTTCGCGATATTTTTAAGATACATTAAGCCACTTTTTATGCTTGTTTTGTCTTTCTTTCACTTTACTTGGGAAAGTGGGCTAAAAATGACTATTTATTAGAATAACGCTGAAGACGACTGCTATGGTGGAAAGCTTAATTTTCAACTGCAGCTCGCTCGTTTAAAGCTTCAATTGCCTTTGAATCGGTGCAAAAAAAAGGACAATATTTTATTGCAAAACATTTCATATGTCGAAGCGCGTCTTGCATAAGAGAAATGGCATTGGCGTTACTTTTAGTAGACTGCTAAATTTTCAAAGATTTAATTGCCATTCGTGTAAGAAAGAGGAATGTACTTTTCTGTAAAACAGCTTCTGTGTCGAAGGTAGTATTTCAGAAGAGATGTGGTAATACAGGTACCTTCCATCCATAAGATTTAAATGTCATCGTAAGAAAAATGAAGACACTTCTCTGTAAAACAACTTCTGTGTCGAAGGTAGCCTTTACGCAAAAAAGTGGAAATACAAGTGAATATAATGAGATGCTCAGTTTCCAAATGCTACAAGAATCTTTAAAGTTTTGTTCGTCATTGGCGTAAGAAAGAGGAATGAACTTTTCTGTAAAACAGCTTTTATGTCAAAAGCGGTCTTTCAGCAGAGAAGTGGTAATGCAGGTAACTTCCAAAAGATATAATTGAAGGGCAAGTGGGACATTCCAAGTCAAATCATCCAGCCAAAACGAGATTTGGCACCATGGGTCTTCAGATTTTTATGAAACTTGGTGAGACTGTTCTACCCATGGATATAAAAATATTTGGAGATTTTTAGATTAATATATCAATTACTTTCGGAATGGCAACACCTCAAAGTTTTGTCAAAAATTTGTCGCTTAACAAAATTTGCAGATCCAGCAGACGGACATACATCTACAATTTTTACTATAAAACAGTTATTTTTTATGCTAGAGAGGTAATTTTTTTTGCATTTTGTTCAGAAATGTACTGTTAATTGGATTATGCAGTTAGATTTAAGATTTAAAGTAATTAAATTACCTCTAAAAATCAGCAATCAGCAAAATTGAAGATAATTTTAAGCACTGACATGGGTTCAGAAACCACCCAATAACATTTTTAGCGTTCCAAAACCACCAAAACCCATTATATTACCGAAAACTAGATTAAAAATGAGAGAAAGTGGTGCAATAAAATTGGTGGGGTTTTGAGTTTTACTTAGGTTAGAGATGATTAAAATTGCGTATTTAAAAAGTAACGAAATCAGTAAGAACTTGTCTTCCGCTGACCCAAAATAATACAATAAAACATAGAAGCTGTTTTATAGCACTTTAAGAACATGAATAATGAATATACTGATAAGTAAAAATATTAATTTTAACATAAATATTATTCGACTACTATTTACAATGACTTCTGAAAATGGGAACTTACAACTTTGATGGGTGTTCTGTAGCTCCAGTTCAAATCCAAAGAAAAACTTCTGACGTAGGTGGAAGTGTACATTAGTATAATTATGGGCAGAAAGCTTCCCCTTACAAATTTTAATAAGGTATAAATAGTTATATATTTTTAAATTATGCTTGATAGTTTTAACCAATAATTGTTTTTTTTTTTTTTTCAAAGTAACTATACGTTCACAAAACGGCTCCTCAAATTTCAAAACGATGTTTGATGGCCAATTGCACTTAGAACATCATTTGTCCCTGTTGGAATGATTTATATGGTTTGCCTTGACAGTCAGTCCTTTTACTATCTTTGTTACTAATTTGAGAGAAATGGGGTTCCGAGTGGAGACTGAAGAACTATAATTCAAATCAATGATATTAACTAAATGTCCGAATCACTTATTTGCAGATGGAAATTACGTTGCTATGCTGACTTCTAGAATTTTAACAACTCTTTTTAAAAGTATTCCACCTTTCATTAATATTTTCCATTAATTCTGATCCGATTTTATAAAAATTACTCATATGTGATGTTTCTTCTGGAACTTCAATCAGGCACAAAATATGCTGAAGGGGAACAAGACGTTTATCTTGTCGTTCAGGCCAATAGAAAGTTTCAGAAGGTCCATGTGGGTTAGGGTGGTTCAAAAAAAATTTTTTTTTGCTACGGACCAAGGCGCACCCTACTTTTTTTACATTTATGTATGAGATCACTCCCCTAAAATTTCAGCTCCCTTCTCTTAATGGAAGATGGTGCTCAAACACCCTTAATTTTTACGCTTTTTCGTAATTTTCACAATTTTTGAGTTTTTCTAACTAAAGAGACCATTTTCTTGGAAGAGATTTTTTTTCAATTATTCTCATTTTCCAACTCATAAATATTAGTTCAAACAATTGGAAAGTTTCTTAATCGTTTCAATACATATAGCAATACCCTTGATACAATCGATTATTTAGTAGATCGCAGCATACAATGTAGATTGCAGTACTACTCGTCTACATGTTGTGCTTTGATTTTCAAAACTTACGCTTTCTAAAATAGAGTTGTGGAAGAGATGTGCAAAATGTTTATTATGTTTTTAAAGTAGTGGGATGCAGAGAAGAAAATTGCAAGATTTAAAGTTTTAAACTAATATTGCTAACAGTATCACAAGAAGAATGAATTAAATTATAAAAACTAATTGCACAAAATAAACTATTGTAGCTAGTCTGGCATAGAACTAATCTGAAATTTAGGCAAAGATATTTACTTCATGCTTAATTTGGCTATCATATTCCTCACAAGTTCTATTCTTTTTAATAACTTTAAAGCGAAAAAATGTTTGGCAAAGAATTAAACAAACAAAAAAAAAATAAAAATATTTTTGAAAAAAAAAATTGAACCGACTTCGGAACTTCACTCGGCAAGTGCTCTAAAAAGTAAAAAATAATTTTATTCTTTGAACACCATCGACACTACATTTAAACATAAGTTTTGAAGTCGGCGCAAAAACACTATATAGAATCATACGAAACTATAATTTAACTATATATATAAATTGTTATGAATCCAGGTTCTTTAATTGCATTCGCATACACTACATTGACAACCACATATTTATGTAATGGTACAAATATTCAACTCTTAATTTTCAATGGTTTTTCTCTGAAAATGTTGGCAAAATGTAGTTAAACATCATTTCACCTATAGTTTTTGCACCGACTTCAAAACTTATGTTTAAATGTAGTGTCGATGGTGTTCAAAGAATAAAATTATTTTTTACTTTTTAGAGCACTTGCCGAGTGAAGTTCCGAAGTCGGTTCAATTTTTTTTTTCAAAAATATTTTTATTTCATTCTTTTTAGTGCAAATGTACATATGAAATAAGGTAATGTTTCCATTACAAAACTTCACCTAATTTGCTTAAATAAATGCTTCATAAAATAAACTATGTAAGGGAAAAAAAAGAGAGAAAGTATCAACGCGTCTAAAATTTTAAACGATTGACACTAAAAATAATCCTTTGTTATTCTCTAGTATTTATTTGTGTACTAACTTTAATCAAAGGCTAAATATTAACGGCTTTTCAACTAATTTATATTTCAAAACAACACTAGATTCTCGCGGTTCATAAAATTTTACGACGTATTACGTACGTGGCCCGCTAATGAGTTTCATGTTTGCTTCAGTTAAGCCTTCATTCAAAATTTTCATTATCATTATAATAACTGCTCATATAATACGTTTTGAAAAATGAATTTCATATTTAAAAACATTTTGGGCAAATCGTTTTAAATTTGACCAAAATTGGAATTTTCCCCACTTTCTTCAAAAATTTCCTTTTTTCA
>JAXGGA010009891.1:30000-49350 GCA_038373865.1 Uloborus plumipes | reverse complement strand
CCCCTAGATAGCGCTAATATCTCAAAATTGACGAAAAAGGGACTTTCATCTTTTTCCCCCCTGGCCCTTCATTTAAATAGTACGCAGCGAGTTTAGTCAAAAAGAAAGAAAAGGAATTTTTTCCATTTTTGTACAACTGAAAAGCATCGATCGTCGCTGCTTTTCGAAGTCTGTATCTATACAATGCATAGCATAACGAGCACATCCGTGCCACACTGTTTTCACCTTTGCGTCAGCCAAAGCCACGACGAAGGCAGAATAAAATGTGCCTCAACGTTACCCTCGTAAGCTACTCTGTCTCTGCTGATCTTTTCAATTCTCTGCAGAAAATTAGATGAGCGTTAGCGAAATTCTCAATGGTTTTGATGTCTTGATTCGTTTTTTTTTTTGTGGTGTTTCGTTTTCTAAGAAATGTTTTCGTAATTTTCAAATTTTTTATTACTTCATTTGTCACATTGTTTAATATATTTAAGTTGAAACCTCAGGACAGTTGTTCCGTTTAAACTTTTTGAAAAAAAGACTTACGAAGAAAATCAACAAAATATTGAAAAATTCAGGTCACTAGCACATGAAAGTAAATTTGAAAAATTAGCTTTTGGAGTTGATAAAGATGCATTCAGCAATCTAACAAAAAATTACGGAAACTTTTTTGACATTATAAGACTGAAAGCAAATTTAGCAGATAATTATGGGAACAAGTTTTTTATGACAAATGTATGAAAAATGTGCTTGATTTTATTTTTATTTACGTTAATGCTAAAGCATCCAATTAAGTTTAAATTAAAAATTTGATTTAAGAAATAGGCGGTATACTGTTTATTACGAATAGCTTTTACTATACCGCCTATTTCTTAAATCAAATTTTTAATTTAAACTTAATTGGATGCTTTAGCATTAACGTAAATATAAATATATCAAGATGAGCTGGAATTTTTGAGCACTATAATCACTATATCGAATACTTAGTTTATTTCATACTTTTTAGTGCGAATGAGCGGACAGAAATAGTCTTTAAATTTAAAAAGTTTTTTTTTATATTTTCTTTCATTGCGGCGAGAATATCAGTGCATTTCAAAAAAATTGAAAGTGGGGTCTTGTTTTATTTTGTTCTTTTCATTTTTCTATGAATATCAAAATAAAATAAAAAAAAGTTGTTAATTTTTCATTCTAGTCCTTGTTAGCCCTTAATTATTTTTATGGCCAAAAATATTCACTCTACAAAAACAATTGGTATATTCAAAATTAACTGCAACAACTTTAACTTCTGGAAACAGTTGACTCAGTTCATTTTTCAAAAATAAAATCAAGCACATTTTTCATACATTTGTCATAAAAAACTTGTTCCCATAATTATCTGCTAAATTTGCTTTCAGTCTTATAATGTCAAAAAAGTTTCCGTAATTTTTTGTTAGATTGCTGAATGCATCTTTATCAACTCCAAAAGCTAATTTTTCAAATTTACTTTCATGTGCTAGTGACCTGAATTTTTCAATATTTTGTTGCTTTTCTTCGTAAGTCTTTTTTTCAAAAAGTTTAAACGGAACAACTGTCCTGAGGTTTCAACTTAAATATATTAAACAATGTGACAAATGAAGTAATAAAAAATTTGAAAATTACGAAAACATTTCTTAGAAAACGAAACACCACAAAAAAAAAAAACGAATCAAGACATCAAAACCATTGAGAATTTCACTAACGCTCATCCAATTTTCTGCAGAGAATTGAAAAGATCAGCAGAGACAGAGTAGCTTACGAGGGTAACGCTGAGGCACATTTTATTCTGCCTTCGTCGTGGCTTTGGCTGACGCAAAGGGGAAAACAGTGTGGTTTTTTTTTATATTTTATTTCAAAGTTTTTTCGTTTTAAAATTTATTTAGAATTGCGTGAAGACAAACGCCATTAAACATAATTCACCGAGAAAATAACAAATGCCGTTAAAAATGCTATTCACAAACACTTTATTTTTTAATTATGAGAATATTTCGTTTCCAATTTTGTTAATTTATCAACTTACTTTGAGTCAAACGCCATCAAGCGTAATGTTCAATTTGAAGAACTACCAATGCATTTTCTACAGCCCTTAGCCTTTTTTAATAAGTCACTTAAGCCAATTTTTGAACTTGACTAACATGTTGATTGTTAGCTAATCTCGGTGAAAATGCGCTTTGAGTCCCTGCTTGGAACATTTTCAAAAAGTCGCCAACTGGCGCGTTTTTCCTTGTTGTCTCGCGTAGTTGAAAGCTCCGAGAGACATTACGCAAAAAACGCGTTTCTATGGCGACAAAACAGAAATCCGTGTTAGGCGTGAAAAGGGACCCAAAGCACAGATTAACCCTAATCTCATTCGTTTCATTTCTTCTTTTGCTTTAATATTGCAAGGTTTATCTCCAACAATTTCAGTCAGATTTAAAGCTTCGGTAAAATCCTACTTTAGGGTCCGGGTTTGGCGATTTTTTCCAGGCTGTAGCTTAAGGTTGCAATCATTTAGTTTAAAATCGCCAAACAATCCAATCATTCAATGATAATTCTATGGTTGCAAATTTAATACTTTATCGCCGGACCTTAAACTAGGATTCATCCAAAGCTTCCAGTCGTAGTCCTGCCAATGATTGTACTCGACTCAAAACCACGTAAGCCAAACCTTTGCTTGCTTCACTAAAAGCGGAAGTGCGTTAAAGTTCACGCGGCTGAATTTAACTCTGCAACCGGAAGCAAAAGGTGAAAACCATGAAAGAAGCAAGTGCAGAAAAAGTCTTAAAAAAAAAGAATGGATTTTCTATAGAATTAGATGAATATCTTAGTACATATGTTTATACTAAGTACTATATCATTCATATTCATGTACTGTTTTATTACGGTTAACATCATATGCATTTTTCAATATACGTATTATTTTTCCACAAATCATCTCATCTGCCTACCCTGGGCATTCCTTCACTATATGTGGCTGATATATGTATATATAAATAAATATATAAACGAATCTATATAGATATACACGAATATATATATATATATATATATACACACAGTAATCCCTCATTACGTCGCACCTCGTTTTTTGCTCATTCGGATACATCCCACTTTTACTTTGTCCCCCGAAAAATTATATTTAAAAAAATTTTGCTTTACATTTGATATCGCGGGGGGGGGGGGGGGATTTTTCAGGAAAAGTATTTTTTTTTTTTTTAAATCAAAGACCTTAAAAGTACATCCCAAGTATTCCATCATAAAACTTCAAAAATATTTTATTTCATTTTAAGAGAAAAATTGGTAGACTGATTTTCTTTTATTCTTATTAAGAAAATCGTCCTAAATATAATAAAATAATCTTTATAACGGTGCACATGTCATTCATTTGCTCAATAATTGAATCGTCAATTTTTATGAGCTCTGTTATATACCCTTTTCGGATATATTGCGAATTTTCATTATCTCCTGACAAGCACGATATAATGAGAGGTTACTGAAGAACAGAAATCAATTGACACCTAACAATGCAGAAAAATCTTTCTAATGAACAATCTAAAACACATAGAAAATCAGAAATCTTGCACTTGTAAAGCTTCATTCTAACTGCCATAGTCAATATCAGTCCCAACTTGATCTTAATTGAAAATTTTAGAATATACAGTATCACTAACAATTTCAGGTTTTCACAGGAAAATGATCCTAGTGTACTGTTAAAATCAACAGCGAATTTTCAGTTTTGGCCTTGAATTAGCTATTACTCCTCAGACAGTGATTAACTTTAAAGTATTGCTTTATTTTCTTTTTCTAATTTTAACATGTGTAACATAATTCTTAATAATATATTTAAGATAGTAATTTGCATCTTATAAACATGTGTAACTAAAATTTTTGAAATGAAAATAAAATTTTAAATTGATAATTTAAGCATATAAATTTATTGAGTTGGTTTTAAAAAGTTAATGCGGCTCATTTTACAATTTTCTTTTTCATATAGTACGTTAGAATTTTTTTTCATGTGTATTATTCTTACAAAAAATAATTTAAAAGCATTTTTTTTAATAGCATCACAAAACGGGAAACAGGAAAATGTTCAAGTATTATACTGGTACTGAATTAGTTTAAAATGAAGCTGATTTTTTTTTCATATTGTGTTAATTTAAAAGCTGTAATGACTCATTTCAAAAATATATGAAGTATAAAACTATAATGTAATCATAAATTATATTTAAAAACAAAGGAAACAATTCAACTAAGCTCCTAATAAAAAGCAACCAAAAATGGATATTGCACACATAAAAACTTATCTGAATGATCCCTGAAACAGAAAAGCTTCAAAGTTTCAGGTAACATCAATTCATAAGTTTAAACTATGGGTATATACCAAAATACCTTTTTGCCAAACATATAATTCCATCAAAAAAATCTGTACAAATGAAACATAATATTTTAGTGTTTTGTTTTATAAGTAGCATTACTCCAATACAATATGCATTTAAAATGTAGAAGCGTTAAAAATTATCAGATGAATTAAGTATGTTTTTGAAGAAAGAATTATTAAAATAATTTTGATTTATTCTTTTAAAGCAGCGTTACACAAAAACCTATCTTAATGTAACTGAAAGGAACTATAGAGCTAGGATATGTGCATGCTATTCCATCCGAATATCTAAATCTGGTAAACAAAGAGACACTGTGTATCCAATATTTAATAAAATCATTATTCAGTGCATCTCGAATCGGCAGTCTCTTAATTTTTTCAAATCCATACATAAATAAAGAGAAAGTGAGTTTGTGTATTCAGCTTCTGGCTTAGGAGGGAGTCATTTCAAGATCTTAGTACAAGCAATATGAAACTAATCATAAGTATAATATTCACTCGAAAATATGGTGTTCCTAAAAATTTTGTGAAATGGTAACTTAAAAAAGTTTTAGAAGGTCTTTGATAATGAAATAAGTATTAGGAGGAGTGTTTTGGAAGCCTTCCTGGGGCAAATTTTCAAAGTTAAAACTCCAGATTCGCAATTGTTGATTATCTTAAATTATGTTAGGGAGATGGATGCTCGGGTGTTCTCCTGGAAATTGTTTTGTGATGTGTGGATGGAATACCACTTAGCATCCTATCTGTCCAGCTTCTCGACACAACTTAAACGCATCTGTATTCCACAGTCATGTGACAGATTACCTTCTGTGAATAAAAGGACCAAAATAAATGTTACCTTATTAATAGCACACTGCATAGGAACTGTATAAGAGGTTTGAGTTGAAGAGTTATCATTTGATTCCATGTAAAGCCCTTCATTATCTGTTACAAAATTTGGAGACTGGACTAGATTATACAGAGCTGGAGGGGAGCTCGAAATGCTGCTCCGATCGAGAGGTAGACGAGAAGGCTAGTTTCAGAAAGTAAACAGTTAAAAATAAATGATATATTTTATATTAAATAGTTTATAATATATTAAAGATACTAAAAACATACTGACAACTTAAAAAAATAATGGTACTACACAGACCTTTGGAGGGGGCTCATCAGAACCAGAAGAGCCTAAAAAGAAGAAAAAGAACTATGGAACTTTCACAGAAAAAAAGGATTACTGCATTCTTTCTATTTTTAAAAGCCAAAAAAGTACAAATAAAATAAGACAATATCAAGTATACAGTCTTGAAATTATACATTGTAAGAATAGAAACAACTTATATTTAATTATCCTTCAGCTAAATGCAACTTTGTCGCACAAAGCATATTAAAGCATTTCTTTAAAATAAGAAAAAGATCAAAGAGTCTAAAGGAGAATCAGAGCGCTGCACATGCATCATAAGCAAACTTTGTTTCTGCAGCTTTTACCAGCAGTGGGCTTTCACACAACCCTAAAATTCAACATTTTCTATGTCAAAACAATTGAAAGCCAAAATCCAGTTGTTCTACCCAATTATTAAATGCTGAGAGAGATGGTTAATTTTATCATTATTATTTTTTTCACTGCTTTTTTTAATAACTGACAAATATTTACACAAAATGTGAAAAAATTGCATTTTTCGTTATTTTTATAGGTTTCTGGAATTGAAAGATGATTTGCAAGCAGAAAAAATTCCTGTTTCAAATATAGTAGAACCCATTGCAACTATTTTCTCCTGTAGGATTAAAAAATCATTAAAACAAAATTCTTATAAATCACTAAGGATGAAATTTTCCATTTTTTTTTAAGTTTCAGATTTGCAACGTGATAGGAAAATATTATTCCATCTCAACAATCTTTTTTTTTTCTTTGTGTTTTGAGTTCTTCACAATTACAACTTTTCTGCACCATAGCAACTCAAAAATAAAAATTTTTTGCTCCGCTCAACTGACCAATTAAGACAATAAAATCAACTGATTCTACTTCATTAACGTTGGACCCATGTAATTTATAGTTTCAATGCTGATTTTCTGGCCTAAATGGAAGAACGTGATGTTTTCCAACACAGAACTACAATATAAAATATTTCATACAAACCCCAAGACATGGCTTGAATACGACGATTTTCTCTTCTTGTAACTTCTGCTTGCTGTGATTTTTCTTCTTCTACAATTCCTCTGCAACAATTTTTCACATTTTAATTTCTTAGAAAATAAGAAATTAAACTGTTGACTAGTTTGCAGTATGGTTTCAGGAAAGGTAAATCGTGTGCTACTAATTTATTACATTTTTATGACAAGGTCACCATGGCTTTAGATAACAAAAAGTGTGTAGATGTAGTTTACATTGATTTTCTAAAAGGTTTCGATAAGGTACTGCATGTTGCACTACTTAGTAAATTAGCTGATATAGGAATTGGAGGTAAAATTTTAGTTTGGGTTAGGAATTGGCTGACAGGAAGGAAACAAAGAGTAGTTGTAAGAGGTAACCATTCTAAATGGAGTGAGGTTTTAAGTGGGGTCCACAAGGATCAGTTTTAGGTCCACTTTTGTTTATTATTTTTATGAATGATATTCATGAAAATGTTTCTGGAAACATGAATTGTTTTGCTGATGACGTCAAAGTTATGGGGGTTGTAGATAATGATGAACAAGTAAATCAGCTGCAAGAGGATTAGGATCATATTACTAAGTGGGCAGACAAGTGGGGCATGGCAGTAAATGTTGGGAAATGTCAAGTGCTGCATTTATGTCATGGAAATAGGCATACAAGCTATTATTTACAGGGTTCAGTCATTAGTAAGGCAGATAATGTTATGGATCTAGATGTCTTAATAAATCAAGACTTCAAGTTAAGTCAACAGTGCAGCATAGCTAGTAACAAAGCCCATAGGATGCTTGGGTATATAAATAGATCTATTTCAAACAAATCTAAGAAGGTTCTTCTGCCTTTATATAGAAGTTTGGTAAGACCTCATTTAGAGTATGCTGTTCAGTTTTAGTCTCCTTATGTTAAGAAAGATATTAATTTATTGGAAAGGGTACAAAGAAGGGCTACAAGGTTAGTGAATGGATTTTCTAATTTAGACTATGATTCTAGACTTAGAATGATTAACATATATAGTCTTGAGCAAAGGTTGCTTAAGTTTATCAAAATGAAAGATGTTATTGGGTTAAATCTTTGCATGGAAAGCAGGACAAGGGGTTATAAGCTGTTTAAATCTCAGGCTAACCAGGAAAATCGGAAAAATTACTATTTTAGCAGAGTAGTGGGAACTTGGAATAGTTTACTGGAAGAGGCGGTAAGGAGCAATGGAGTAGATAGCTTTAAGAGGGCCATTGATCTTCATTGTGGTCTATAATTTGACTAGGACCAACCTAGTTGGGCCCAGAGCCTGTTGTTGGTCGTCACATTTATATTTGTATTTACAGTAAAGGTAAAGTTGTGAATATTTCAATCACATTTGAATTTTTATGGCAAGTATATTGACAATCTAAGTCTTAACAAAAATTTACAGATACTGAGTTGAAAGTGACTAAGCGTCTATCCTATTTATAGCTGTTTTAAAAATTATATACATCATGTATAATCAACATCAGAAAATTACTGAGCTTATCAATTATAAATAGAGTTAGTAAATAAAACCATCAATTACATTTGAAACATTCCATATTAGGTACAAAGAAATACTTCTATTTTTGCCACTGATAGGTATGGCATCTTTTGGTTTACATAATTGAAAAGTTTTACAATTCAAATCTTAAAATCACAATTTATCAACTAAAAGACATATCTTACCCTAATGCACAACGGATTTCTTTAAATGTTGGACGCTTGGATGGTTCATATGCCCAACACAAGGACATTAAGTTATAAAGATGTGGTGGACAGTTAAAAGGCAAAGGTAATCTTTCTCCATTTTCAATCTTTCCAATAACTTCATTGTTTTTTATGCCTTGAAATGGTTTTACACCATACATTAAAATTTCCCACATGCAAACACCTTTAAAATGAAAAAATAAATAAATAAATAATATAAATCATAAATTAACTTCTGGAAACAATTAAAAAAATGCAATAAAATACAGGGTGATTAAAAAATAATGATGGGGTTTCATACATCTACCTATTTAGGAATATTGGAGCTACAGCTTTTTAATGGAGCTTGAATGAAAGATCAAGTTGCAAAGTTTCAATTGGCTACCGCTAGATGTCATGTCATAAACAGTTAGAAATAAGCATTTAAATTTTGGTGTCATGATAATGTCAAAGATAAATTTCTAGGCATCAAAATAAACAATCCAGGTGCTATATTTAATAAGTCAAGTTTACAAACTATCATAATATTTTTTAAATTTTAATAAACATGCTACATATTGCAAGTAGCATTAAAAAATAATTCTGCAAGATGGTGTAGGATATGCGAAAATGATTTTCTACTAAGATAAAAATGAATGTATTTTAAAATTACTTTACAAACTTATTCTTCATGTCAGTTACTGGTCTGGATCATGTCAAGTTTGAGCAGGAAAGCTTCAATGCAGTCCAAAACCTTAGGCATCAAATTTTGCACTAAGGTTTGCAAAGCGGGCCTCAGCAAATGGGAGTCCTAATTGAAGAATTTGGCGGATCTAATCATAGAATGCTGGCATTTATTTTGAGCAGTACACATCTTTGAATTTTCCAAGATGAAAAATTGATGCAATTTTCCGTCTTCATTCAAGTATCAAAATGTAAGATGAGTTTTACATACAATTTATAATTTTGAAAGAAAGGTGTAAACTAAACAAACTATTGCTGAAAACAGAATTTAAAACTAAACTACTTTTGGTACTGTCAGAAGTAAAATGCAGGAACGGGGAGGGGGGAACCTAAACACAAGAGTGCAATTTCAGTGTTAATTTTGCAAAGATACAGAAAAGGGGAGGGGTTTCTATTCAGAAATATTTTGTAAAACTGAAGTCAATTTTGGGCCATCTTTAGGATGGAAGGTTCCCAGGGCTCTTCTCAGGAATTTTCTACATGCAAAATATTTAAACTATTGTGGTAACATTAGGGAATGAAGTTGGGGATACAGGACACTCATTGGGATTTTTTGTCAACAGTTTTAATTTAAAAATGGGTGTTTTGAATCTTATTTCTCGGAGTTTTTTTTAATTGATTCCAAAAAGTGATAACAAGTATTGTAGCAACTTGTGTTTTAAGTGGGGCTGTACAAGGAGAACGATAGGGCAGGTCGCAATCACTGACGACATGGAGCGCCTGGACAAGAGCAACTTCCTGCTGTCTGACCTCAGTCACTTGTTATCCATCAATTCATAGCTACACATTTAAACTCACAGCTTCAAAATTGAACTTAAATTTAACATTAGACATTAGCCCCATAAAAAGTATATTTCTGTAAATGATATATATAAATTAAAAAAATAGCTTTGGGAGCACCTAAGATTACCCTGTAATGGACAAGTTTATTTTACCAGAATTACACCAAAATAAAAAAAGTATGGGTAATATTTTGGGTTCCTGGCATTCAGCATTATAAGGTACATTATTGTGAATTATAAACAAACAAAGAAATAGAAATACAAAAAATTTAGCTAGTGATTCAAATACTTGTTTTGCCTTTTTGGTTTACTTCTGCCAATAATGATAACTGTTATAGGACAAAAATATTTGTACTTCATATATCAACAAAGGATTTGTCAAAACAAAATAAAGGAATATAAAAGCTATAAAGAAATTTGACTTTGAAATTTTATCCATCAAAACCAGACATCTGTTACATTTTTGAACTGAAGTATTCACATAGCGATAGCATCCATTTCGGAATGAAGAAGTACAAAATTAAATTATACATAACAGGGGGATTCTAT
The DNA here is from genome assembly GCA_038373865.1 of Uloborus plumipes. Classification (NCBI taxonomy): domain Eukaryota; kingdom Metazoa; phylum Arthropoda; class Arachnida; order Araneae; family Uloboridae; genus Uloborus; species Uloborus plumipes. Next base: position 39,110 of record JAXGGA010009891.1, on the reverse strand, counting down.
CTCACATTTTGAATGAAAAAATAGTTCAGTACGCACCAGTTTCTTTGAGCAAATCAATGCTGTACATAACTTGTAAAGAAATATAAAATCATCTCACCAATAACATCGTCAAACATTGATTAATTGGTAATAATTGATTATATAAACAGGCATTGATCATGATACATCTTTTCAAACACAACCCACTGATTTGAATTATGTTTTTACACAAAAAAAAAAAATGTTTCTTTACCAAGTGTATTTTCAGCCTTTGTTCAATTTTGCATAAGCAACAGCTTGTTACTGAGAGCATACAAGAACTTTCAGAAATAATACTGTCCAAAGAAAACATTGAATAATTATGTACACTAAACTTGAAATGAATTAGTGTGAGGTTTTTTTCGTCCACAACAGCAACAATAGTTTTTTAACAATGAGACACAGAAGTTCATTTCTTGCAACCACGGGAGATTTTAAAAAAAATTACAAAAACTTTTAAGTCTTAACTAAAATGCACACATAACTACGTCTAATGAAAGAAGACATTGAATATTTAAAATAATATTAATAATAATAATTGCAATATTTCACTACTACTGTCTCCAAATCTGCTAAACTGTTGGAACAAAATTTGACAAATAAGGACATTTTAAAGACCAAAGTGACCTCCTACACTGGGGCACTCCAGAAAGAAACTGCAAGTTAACAAAAATGATGGGAGAATATTTTAATATCTGGCTTTATATACACTGCCCAGGTAGCACAAAAAACGTTTAAACATTTTATAAACGTTTTTAATCCATTGTCACAACGTTAATAACCATTTTACAACCTTTAAAAAACGAAGTGTGCTACTTGAGTGGTTATTATAAATTAAGGAAAAATCACAAAAATTGCGATAACTGCCTGAAAAATAATCCAAATCATACAAAATTTGGATATGTTGCTAAGTAAGAGTTGCTGAGTAAAACTATGTTATGCAAATTAGTGGTGCTGCAATCGGAGTATGTCATATTCGAGGCGCTTAAAAAACCACGTTTGAGAGCAAGCCTATAAATCTCGCCGTGATACTACCGAAAGAAATCTGAGAATAGCCAACTAGTAGATATAACTTCTAGGTATCATTTACCTGCAGAACGAAGATGCAGAGCCATTGGGAGACTAGAGGCAAGACAAAGTCAAACAGAAGTGGCCAGGTGACTAAATGTGAGTCCTTCTGTGGTTCATAGACTTTGGAGCCAATTTTTAACCACAGGTTCGGCATCCAGGAGGTTCAGTCAAGGACGGCCAATAGCTACGACGGGTGCTGATGACCGATATTTGAGGTTATGTGCACGTAGGAGTAGATTTGCTACTCCGTCTCGTCTCAGATCCTCCCTGGCTGCAGTCACCGGAAGGTTGGTGTCAACTTCTACCATGCATAGAAGGCTTCACAAAGGTGGTCTGCATGCAAGACGACCAGTTATTTGTGTGCCGTTGTCATCATGCCATAGGAGGGACCGTTTGCAGTGGGCACGACAAGATATTCATTTGACGCATGAGGGACATTCCAAGTCAAATCATCCAGCCAAAACGAGATTTTGCACCAATGGTCTTCAGATTTTTATGAAACTTGGTGAGACTGTTCTACCCATGGATATAAGAATATTTGGAGATTTTTAGATTAATATATCAATTACTTTCGGAATGGCAACACCTCAAAGTTTTATCAAAAAGTTGTCACTTAACAAAATTTGCAGATCCAGCAGACGAGCATACATCTACAATTTTTTCTGTAAAACAGTTATTTTTTGTGCTAGAGGGGTAATTTTTTTTGCATTGTGTTTAGAAATGTACTGTTAATCGGATTATGTAGTTAGATTTAAGATTTAAAGTAATTAAATTACCTCTAAAAATCAGTAATCAGCAAAATAGAAGATAATTTTAAGCACTGACATGGGTTCAGAAACCACCCAATAACATTTTTAGCGTTCCAAAACCACCAAAACCCATTATATTACAGAAAACTAGATTAAAAATGAGAGAAAGTGATGCAATAAAAATGGTGGGGTTTTGAGTTTTACTAATGTTAAAGATGAAAAAAATTACGTATTTAAAAAGTAACGAAATCAGTAAGAAGTGATCTTCCACTGACCCAAAATAATACAATAATGCATAGAAGCTGTTTTATAGCACTTTAAGAACATAATTAATGAATATACTGATAAGTAAAAATATTAATTTTAACATAAATATTATTCGACTACTGTTTACAATGACTTCTGAAAATGGGAACTTACAACTTTGATGGGTGTTTTGTAGCTACAGTTCAAATCCAAAGGAAAACTTCTGACGTCTAGGTGTAAGTGTTCATTAGTATAATTATGGGCAGAAAGCTTCCCCTTACAAATTTTAATAAGCTATAAATAGTTATATATTTTAAAATTCAATTGATAGTTTTAACCAATAATTGGTTTTTTATAAGTAAACTATTCGTTCATAAAACAGCTCCACAAATTTCAAAACTATGTTTGATGGCCAATTGCTTTTAGAAGAACATCATTTGTCCCAGTTGGAATGATTTATTTGTTTTTGCCGTGACAGTCAGTCATTTTGCCATGTTTGTTACTAATTTGAGAGAAATGGGGTACCGAGTGGAGACTGAAGAACTATAATTCAAACCAATGATATTAACTAAATGTCCGAATCTCTTATTTGCAGATGGAAATTACGTTGCTTTGCTGACTTCTAGAATTTTAACAACTCTTTTTAAAAGTATTCCACCTTTCAGTAATATTTTCCATTAATTCTGATTCGATTTTATAAAAATTACTCATATGTAAACAGGGAAAACTGTTTGTGATGGCATTGGAGGAACTGTCAAGAGAACTGTTACAAAAAAAAAAAAAATCTTCAAAATGTTTATCAATTCACTCAAATTACAAATGCCCATCAAATGTACATGTTTTGTTGCAGTCTTTTTTCTAAGATTTCTTTCTTTTTTTTTGACAAAAGAGGAAATTCGCAGACATCAAAATAAACTAGAAGAGCTTTTTTCGACGGGTAAAACAATTTTAGGAACGAGAAGTTTTCATTTTTTCTGTCTCTTATCAACTAAAGAAATCACAGCAAAACAAACAAGTCTGGATTCTGAAACATGCATTAGGTAGGATTTCGTTAGAGGAGCAGCATGTTCATCTATGTTGGAGGTCTTAAAACCAGACCTAAATAATTATGTCGCTTGCGTTTATGAGGAGAACTGGTGGATTGGGTTTGTGAACAAAATTAATGAAGGAGAAAACGACGTCACAGTTATTTTTATGGACCTTTTGAAACTTTCTATTGGCCTGAACAACAAGATGAACGTCTTGTTCCGCTTCAGCACATTTTGTCTGATTGAAGTTCCAGAAGAAACATCACATATGAGTAATTTTTATAAAATTGGATCAGAATTAATGGAAAATATTAATGAAAGGTGGAATACTTTTCAAAAGAGTTGTTAAAATTCTAGAAGTCAGCAAAGCAATGTAATTTCCATCTGCAAATAAGAGATTCGGACATTTAGTTAATATCATTGGTTTGGATTCTAGTTCTTCAGTCTCCACTCGGTATCCCGTTTCTCTCAAATTAGTAACAAAGATGGCAAAAGGACTGACTGTCAAGGCAAAAACAAATAAATCATTTCAACAGGGACAAATGATGTTCTTCTAAGTGCAATTGGCCATCAAACATCGTTTTGAAATTTGTGGAGCTGTTTTATGAACGTATAGTTCATAAAAAACCAATTACTGGTTAAAACTATCAAACGTAATTTTAAAATATATAACTATTTATAGCTTATTAAAATTTGTAAGGGGAAGCTTTCTGCCCATAATTATACTAATGTACACTTCCACCTAGACGTCAGAAGTTTTCCTTTGGATTTGAACTGGAGCTACAAAACACCCATCAAAGTTGTAAGTTCCCATTTTCAGAAGTCATTGTAAATAGTAGTCGAATAATATTTATGTTAAAATTAATATTTTTACTTATCAGTGTATTCATTATTCATGTTCTTAAAGTGCTATAAAACAGCTTCTATGTGTAATTGTATTATTTTGAGTCAATGGAAGACAACTTCTTACTGATTTCGTTACTTTTTAAATACGTAATTTTAATCATCTCTAACCTAAGTAAAACTCAAAACCCCACCAATTTTATTGCATCACTTTCTCTCATTTTTAATCAAATTTTTGGTAATATAATGGGTTTTGGTGGTTTTGGAACGCTAAAAATGTTATTGGGTGTTTTCTGAACCCATGTCAGTGCTTAAAATTATCTTCAATTTTGCTGATTACTGATTTTTAGAGGTAATTTAATTATTTTAAATCTTAAATCTAACTACATAACTCAATTAACAGTACATTTCTGAACAAAAAGCAAAAAAAATACCCCTCTAGCATAAAAAATAGCTGTTTTATAGTAAAAATTGTAGATATATGTCCGTCTGCTGGATCTGCAAATTTTGTTACACGACAAATTTTTGACAAAACTTTGAGGTGTTGCCATTCCGAAAGTAATTGATATATTAATCTAAAAATCTCCAAATATTCTTATATCCATGGGTAGAACAGTATCACCAAGTTTCATAACAATATGAAGACCCATGGTGCACACCCCTGGATGATTTGACGTGGAATGACCCATGACAAATGGAGGGTTGTACTCTTTACGGACAAGTCTAGATTTAGTCTAGAAAGTGATAGTAGGCGTCATTTGATATGGAAGGAACCTGGAAACCGTTATCATCCGTCAAACATTTGCAAAAGAGATCCATACAGAAGAGGCAGTGTCTGTGTTTGGGGTGGCATCTCTTTGCGTGGACGCACGGACCTCCATGTCTTTCCCAGGGGAACCGTAAATGCACCGAGCTCACATCATAGACGATTATCTGGAACACGCTACAATTCTGTGCATGGAGTGGCCAGCTCGTTCCCCGGACTTGAATCCTATCGAGCACGTTTGGGACGCTTTAGGGAGACATATTGCTGCCCTCAAACACACCCCCTCAAACCCTTGCCACGCTTGCTACAGCTTTGCAAGATCAGTGGCTCTTGCTTCCTGTAGAATTGATAGACCGAATAATTGACAACATCACGCATCGCTGCTTGTGCTGTATTGCTGTTAGAGGGGATCATATGCCATATTGAAGGTACTTCCCCACTATTTAAACTGCCACCTCAAATTTGTTCATTTTGCAAGTGCATTATTTTTTATAATACCAAAATTGTCTGTAATTTCCTTTTATGTTATTTTATACCTTACTATGTGTTGTACAATGTGGCCAAGTTTCATAAAAATCTACAAGTAACTTCTTGAGTAATCGTCATTTTTGTGATTTTTCCTTAATTTTTGATAACCAGTGTAGTTGAATCCTCCAATTTTAGGGAAAATAAAAGCTCTATAAATAGTCTGCTATGGCTTACTTACATCTCAGGATGGAATTCAATTTTGAAAGATGATTCGCATAAATTTTCATTAAAAAACATAAATATGAAACCACACAAGTAAAAACAATATGGGGTAACAAAACCATGGTAAAAGAAATCATTAAAACAAATACTACAGTATTCTCTGCTTAATGTGATCACAGTTTATGTTAACAATTGCTTACAATTATCATAAAAACTTCGTCCTGGTTTCCTCTATTCATTTGTTTTTAAAATAAATTTTAAAAAATCCGGAATTGCATTTCAGTTGAAATTATCAAAAATTGATTTGCCTACTCAATATTTTGAAATAAAAAGTGAACCAGGAAGCTAAAAAGTGATAGAAAATTCTTCATTCAAAATTCTTTATTATAAAATATGTATAATATTTACATTTAAAAGAAAGGGACATTGCATAAGTATAAGAAAAGTTCATTCACTACATTTGGAAATGCTATGTCTTAAATATCTAAATTTATCTCATTTCAAGATTTGTTTATTGCTATCAAAATTATTGTGTCCCAAAGTAATCAAATTAAGCAGATATATCTGAAGTAAAATCAAGCACAAAAAGCAAAATAAAGTTTCAAAGATAATAACCGAACATCCACACGTCACTTGCAGTAGTGAACCTTCTGAAATTGATAGATTCTGGGGCCATCCATTTGATTGGAAGTTTTCCTTTAGATGCCTTATAATAATGATCTTCAACCCAACGGGACATACCAAAGTCACCCAATTTCACACAATCATGAGAAGATACGAGAACATTTCTTGCTGCAATGTCTCTGAAATATATTTTAACTGTAAGATAGTTGCTACAAAATTCAAATTCATGAAAACTAGAGATGTGACCAGCACAAGTAATATAAGCAAAATGAAACAATATAAGAGGCAGTCAAATGAAAACAAGACCAACGGTATGACAATCATGGCATGGGAGTAGGTAAAGAAGATAGGCTTGTTTAACTGCAGGGCCCACTATTGAGAATCAGGAAGGGACAACACTAATTTTCACCATTGAGCACGTAATAAGTTTGACTCATTCGAAGTGATTGAAGTCACTGAGTTGTGCGTGCATCCAATATCACTATGAAGGCCAGGAAGGAGGAACAGCAAGGTATAAAGCATTTTTTGACAGCTAAAGAAGTATCAGGAAAAGAAAATCATCCAAAATGTCTGCAGTCTGGCGAACACAGAATGTCACACACTCAGTTGTTTGAGAGGAAGAAACAATTTTGAGGAGGAAGGCACGTCGTTGAAAAATAGCAGCTGGTAAAGACATGCTCATCATGTGCTTACCTTTTTCTGTTATGACTGTCAATTTTGATAAGAACCAAAAGAAGCACATCTGGATACAATCCTGAATCCACAGGCAACCACTAACATTTTTTCAAGAAGGCAATAAGCCTCTTATCAAACAGTCTGATAAAACTTCTAATGTATGGTGACTGAATTAAGAAAATAAAAAGTTGACTTATTTTTTTCCCACTGGACTTGATTTCATTTGACCACTCCTTATATAATTTTACTATATATATATATATATATATATATATATATATATATATATATATATATATATATATATATATATATATATATATATATATATATGTGTGTGTGTATACATATATGCATATATATGTACATATATATATATATATATATATGTATATATATTAGGGTGATTCAGAAATGTATGGAAAAAAATAAACTTTGTATTTTTGTGCGTCTTACCCTCTTATTTTGTGCCACTATATACACTGATTATTTGTGCAAAATTTTGACAAAATATATTAATATTTAGAGGTCGCGCAAACGCCTTGAAATTTCGTGATATTGATAAAAACGTGAACGTAAATGATATCTATGGAAAAAAGTAGCCTTTGTATTTTTGTTCGTCTTACCATCTTATTTAGGCACTGAATACACTGAATTATTTGCCCAAAATTTTAGTGTACTATGTTTACCTTTAGGAGTAGTTCAAATTTTGTGATAGTGGCACAAATGCGAGCGTAAATAATAATAATAAAGTTACTTTATTGCTGTTTTTTTTCTCTGAAGAAAAAAACGTGCAATCACAAAATGAACTATATATCTGAAATACCAATGAAATGCAGAAAAGTATGAAAACTAATCAAATACGGAAAAAATATAAAAAAACAAATTTAAATACATTAAATATATAGCAGTTCGCTCATTAATTCTTGCAATACTTTTTAAGGTTACATTTTTGCAACTTTGAAACCTTTTCTGTGTTCCTGTACCACTTGAAGAAGACACTGTCTTTGTTTTTCGCCGTTAGTGATAGTCTTAACAAATTCTTCAATAAGGGCCACGCCACGCTCCGTATTGTCGTTTACAATCCTCAGTTTCTTCGGTAATACAAAATCTTGTTGATAACTATCTTGAAGATTCCAATGCTCAGGATCAAACAGCTGATATATTTTGAGTTTCTTCTTTACATGAATAAGGACGCTGAAAATGTTCCAAATCATTTCTCAGTGCTTGCACAAAAAGGGTTGCTGGGAACCCAGCTCTTAGATATTCTTTCCCATTAACGATAAGAATGTGAAATAAATCACATTCATATGTTACGAATACCTTTTCTTTGTCCGGCTGCAAGTTTGAACTAGTTGTGAAATATGTTGGCCGGCGAACGGCGATAACCCGGAATCGGTAAAAAGACCAAGACCGGGCCACCACCTCCGACCAACAGAAAATGTGGAATGGTTCTGCTCAGGAGAAAAGAATACATGATTCATATTTGAATACTAAATAACAATTTATTCAACATAAGTAAAGTGTAAATAGGAAAAATAATTTTGACATTAAAATACAAACTTAATTCCCCCCAACACATTATTCAGTAAAAATCCCCAACACATTATTCAAAAACGATTAGCCTCGATTTACAACATTTTTCTTTTCTTAATATGTTCAAAAACTTCATCGACTTTAAATAAAAGTCCTCATTTTTAAAAAGGTGCCACACAGTAGAAAGTTCCTGAAAAAACTATTTAAAAGTTCATCATACCAGGATACAGTCTATCGGTAAAACACAGGCACACGACGAAGACTTGAAGGCACAACACACCCGCTCGCACTTTGGCTGACAGCAGGTTCAGAAGGGTTGAAATCCCACACGCTCCTTGTCACGAAACGGCAGGCAGCAGATTGCTATTTAAAACTAACAGTAACCGGGCAACTGTAGAGAACATCTCCTAATATGTTGAACTCCCGGTCCTGTTCATAGCCAATCTCCAAAAACAGCACAACCTACTCCTTATTATTTAAAATTACCTTCATCTTCCAAAATTGAAGTTTTAAAAACCTACCCGCTCTTTTAGCAAGGCAGTCGAATCGAACTAATCACATTTTACTTTTAGAAAAACACCACGTCCTCTGCGTGGCAAAATCAATTAAAGGCCCTCAGCCCATATGGCGCGCTTTCAGCACCAAAACAATCCACCGTCTCACTGCAGCAACGGACTCTGCTCATAAGAGCAAATCATAAGAGAAGGATTGATTGATTTACACGGTATTTATAGTTACCGTAAACCGACAGCTGACGTGATACGCATCAAAATTTGCATGCAATGTTAAACACAGACAACTCAACACAGTTATCTTCTTAACTGTTAATTTAAAACTTTTAAAATCTGTTTATGCAATGCATCC
>JAXGGA010009891.1:0-25000 GCA_038373865.1 Uloborus plumipes | reverse complement strand
GGCATTTGCAATGACTATCAACAAATCCCAAGGTCAAACGATGTCTGTTTGTGGCTTAGATTTGAGAACACCATGTTTTTCACACGGACAATTATACGTGGCATGCTCTCGAGTGGGTAAACCATCCAGTTTGTTTGTGTTAGCTAAAGATGGACTAACAAAAAATATTGTTCACGCTATAGCATTAAGAGATTGATATTGTTTAATAGTGTTACTGTCGTAATTGTTTAATTAATGATATATAATTTTAAGGAATAAATTATAATAACTTAAAAATAATGTTTGCCTTTTGTTATTTTTATATTCCCTCATCGTTCACAGCGCTCCATGCTTATTTCACGCATATACCACATTCTTACATACATACAATATACACATTCTACCATACATACATACATACTTACAATAAGTAAGCTATTTTTTGTCTACACTAGAAATTACTAGGAAATTATTTATATGGCAAAACAACGTTTGCCGGGTCAACTAGTGTATATATATATATATATATATATATATATATATATATGTATGTATATATATATATATATATATATATATATATATATATATATATATATATGTATATATATATATATATATATATATATATATATATATATATATATATATATATATGTGTGTATGTATGTGTAGGGGAGACTGGGGACGGTTGTGACGCGGGGCGGTTGTGACAGTCGTCATATTAGCTAAACCATAATTAATACCTGGTTGAAGCAAAGAGAGAGAGTATCAGCATGTTTGTCTGAATGTATGTCAAAGCATTGCGGTAGCCATCGAGCGACATCAACGCTAGCAGAGGGGTTGGTTACTTTTCAACAGTCAAAAGTAAGTTTTTTTGTTCGATGTCTTTTAGTAATTCCTGTTGAATGGGTATAGATTGAGAAATGAAAATTTTCTCCCGGTTAGTAGTGAACCTTAATAGTGAAATAGTAGTGATTACTTTTTATGTAGGCTATTTTGTATTGCCATGGCGATTGCTGTTTCCAAAAGTAGTGGGTTGAGGTCGGTTGTGACAAATTGCGTGGGGACGGTTGTGACACGTGTAAAACATGTTTTTATCATATTTGATGACCATAATACGCTTGTAGAAGACAGAAATAGGGCAGTGTGACCTAATGAAATATAAAGAAGCTTATAAAGAAGTGAAACTTTTTTTCTTTCGGACAGCTTTGGAAATGCAACGTTAATCGTAAGTCTTTGCTACAAAACATTCATTCGTAAAAGCGATGGAGCCGGCCGGCGCTGTCACAATGAAAACAACGTGTACATAGGTTATATTGCTCACAATAAAGTGCTTTTGAGTTTACATATACGCTGACAGCAGATATGAGAGTAAAATGGCTACTGAGAAATGGTTCCGTTCATTTATGAATAGAAATGTCTCACGTCTGTTCGTGTAGCTCATGCAACTAGCCTTTCAAGAGTAACAAGCTTCTTTAAAACAAATTAATGTGGAATCTTTCTTTGATACTTAAGAACTGTTATGAACCGACACGGTTATGACCCACAGGATGTGCATAATGTTGCCAAAACAGACGTTATGAAATTCCAAAAACCTGATATTTTTGTAAAACTTGGTATAAGGTTACTTCAACTGAACGAGACACATTGTTAAATGTTAAACTTTCCCAGATGAAGGTTATGTTGAATTACGTTTAATATTACTTGAAATTAAAAGTGATCTAGACTGTTTTGCTGTATTTTTGAACTTGTCACAACCTACCCCAAGCACTGTCACAACCGCCCCTGGGGTGGGGTCGGTTGTGACATTTTTTCCTTTTTTGTTTAATTTGGTCCTGTGAGTTAACTATTGTACTTAGGGAGAAAATTTTAGTGTTTATAAGCAGGCAAATAAACACTTTAACATAAAAATAACTTTAAACCAGCTCACAGGCATTGCTAAGGGATCTATGGGGGAGCAAATGAAAATTGTCACAACCGTACCCAGTCTCCCCTATATACAGGGTGTCCACTCCAATCGTGGACCAATAGCTAATTTCTAAACCGTTAGAGATAAGCATATAGTTTATTTAGGAAAAAATCTCCAAATTACGAAAGGAATTTTGGGTCTATTCAATGTTTTTCAAAAAATCAAATTTTGAAAGAGTTACGAAATTTACATTTTTATACAGCCCCCCAGTCCTATCAATCATATTTAGTAAAACATTCTTGACACTGTAACGTTTAAAACTAAAAAAAAATCACTCTTCTACCACAAAAATTGACCGAGTTATGACGTTTTGAAAAATCAAGATTTTGAATGATTTCGCACACGGTCCCTTAAGCAATCTCTCGATGACGTCATGAAACAATGCAAAATCTTGATTTTTCAAAACGTCATAACTCGGTCAATTTTTGTGGTAGAAGAGTGATTTTTTTTTAGTTTTAAACGTTACAGTGTCAAGAATATTTTGTTAAATATGATTGATAGGACTGGGGGGCTGTATAAAAATTTAAATTTCGTAACTCTTTCAAAATTTGATTTTTTGAAAAACATTGAATAGACCCAAAATTCCTTTCGTAATTTGGAGATTTTTTCCTAAATAAACTATATGCTTATCTCTAACGGTTTAGAAATTAGCTATTGGTCCACGATTGGAGTGGACACCCTGTATATATATATATATATATACATATATATAGTATGTATATATATGTATATATATATATATATATATATATATATATATATATATATATATGTATGTATATATATATGAAGGGCCAGAGGGAAAAAAGATGAAAGTCACTTTTTTGTCAATTTTGAGATATTAGTGCTATCTAGGAGCTATGAAGGATTAATATCATCTTGTAGAACAACAAGGGGGAAAAAAGATGAGAATCGACCGAAATGTGCATGAAAACTCTATCAACTACAAAGGGAATTACGAAAAATCAAACTTTGTTCTTCGTTCTTCTGGAAATTGCTTTTTGGTCACTTTCATCTTTTTTCCCTTTGGCCCTTCATATTATATATATATATATATATATGGGGGGAAGGAGAAGTACGTGTACTTGATCTCAAACTATTGTTTTTTTACCTTTTTCAGTGACATGGAAACACTGCACATGTAGTTCGCATAGTCGTCACAATAAGGTCTTTTAGTATAGTATGCTAGTATGGTTAAAATTGAAACACTAAGTCAAAATTACTTATTTTCGGTTTTTCAGTTTTATTAGCAACAAAACCAAAATGTTCCTGCTGGCGTAACCCACAAAGGCATATTTTTATTCATGTCAATTTTTTCAAAGTTTGGCAATCATTATTAAGTACTCAGCCTGGTACTTTTACAGATGCAACACAAAACCGAAAACATGTTTCTCAACATAGTGTGTTTTACTTAAAACCCTGAGATATTTCCTACATTTATAAAGCATGGAACCTCCTAGTACTCTAAAAACTTACATGTTACACCATATGCATTATGAATACAACAATATTAGGAAACAAAAAATTTGCTACCCTAAAATCTGTCAAATTTTAAAATATGCACATAAAAAATATATATATTATAATCGTTTACTTTTTAGCATTAAGAGATCTACCATTTCTGGCATTTTAAACATTTGTACAGAAACACAGGTTGTGTAATTGAAAAAAACAATCAATATTTAAGACTTACAAAAAAAGAAAAAGTTAGTGCAAATTAAAATTTTAATCAGATTAAAATAGAGCAGATGCTCTCAAATTTACAATAACAATTTATCAGTTTTCATTGCATATTTTTAGTGTACAATATTTTTTGCCATATTTTAATAATAATATAAGCCTGAAAAACATTGCTCTTAAGCCAGAGTTGCCATTTAATTGTGAGGGAAAATTCGCCATGCTTTCCCTGAACGAATATGCAGTTTTTTATAACAATGAGCGAGCACTGTTAGTTATATAAGAATATTAATATTCTGATAGTTCTCACTACAGGAAAGAAATAGGGAGGGCGACTTCAATAAAAATTGAAATAGCAGTATAGTGACCAAATGTTTGTTTATACAAAATTAAAAAAAAAAATTGTTTACATTCATAACTTAGTCCTTAGAAGATAAAAATGCAAATATTAAAGAGAGAAAAAATATTGATGACCAGTCCCATGCTCTCTGAATGAAATTTTTATAAAGTTAAAGTTCTTCAGACTTCAAACATTATAATGAAATGATGTAATCTATTTTCTTCATTAAATGAATAATGCTGTTTTTTTATACTAGGCTTTTCCAACAACATTTAAAGCTGCAGTTTTACAAGTCTTGAGCACATAAACTGAAAAGAGATAAGCTTCTGCTGTCTCTCAGCAGCAAATGGCATTGTTTTGTTTTTTGAGCAGTGGTGTTAATTATTGGATGAGAGAAATTAAGATACTAAAAACCTCCTGTACTTCCTAGGTTTTTAAGAAAAATAACTTCAAATTTTCCTGAATTTTACCTATTTTTTCTGATTATAATTCTTTCAAATCATATTTACATGTGCTATTTTTTGACCATGTTCTTTTCATAATTTATTTTTAATCTATATACTACGGTAATAGTAATAATATTAGGTTAAAATATGTCACCGGCAATATCAAGCCAAACCAGCCAGGAGTCAGTACTTCAAATAATTAAAAGCTTCTCTAGTTTATATTCAGTAAAAAGCTATACACAAGATGTTTACTTTTTTGAACAACAAAATGAGTTTGTTATGTGTTATTACTAATTTATACGACAAATAAATAAAAATATTAGTTTCTTACCTGTGTACAAATTTTCTACTTTCTAAATATGACAGAGCTGTACTTAACTGGAATGCATATGACATTAAATTGACCATATCCAATTTCTCTTTATTATTTTGTAGATAAGCACGCATCTGAAGTTTTCATAAAAAAAAGAGTTCATTAAATGTTTTTAAAAACAGTACAGAAAATGCAACAAAAGAACATTTTTGAAAATAAGAAAGCACGATTAATCTAAAAAATTAATTTTAATTAATTCATCTTACCACTGATAATTGAAAACGTTATAGTTATTGAAGGAAAATGTGTGGTAATACATATAACATATATATTATGCAGCAAGAAATATCATGGGTTACAAAGTACGAAAATCAAACTATATGCCAAATTAAATAAGTTTAGCTAACACTTTACGTTGTTTTCTACAAATAATGTTTTCTATTTCAAGTAAAAAAATTACAATGTATTTTATATCATACATTGACAGCGTCAGACACATGTACAGTTGTCTGAAAATAACAGAACTTTTAACACTTCATTATTTCAAATAACTTGACAAGAAATACTGTAAATGATTTGGGAAAAAATAATTCAGTGAACCAGTTACTTTGTTTCTTTAATATTTTAATCTTAAGATCTCAATATCCTGTTATGTGTCTACTTTATTAAAAATTTGCACACAGCAAAACAAATACATGGAGCATTGTGCAGTTTTGTGCCTCAATACAGTTGAATATTGTAATCCAAGTACTATGTTAATACAAATGTAATCTTAATTTACCCTATAAACAGGTAAGTACTCTTATTTTTAACAAGCAACTGCTTTCTATAGCTAAAAGATGGAAATTTAAATTGAAAACAAGAGAACTCTAATTCTGGAATTTGAAACCAAATTATCTAATAAACATAGATCAACACCACCCATTTTCAAGTTGTATTGCTCAATGATACAAGGCTGAGGAACTGAAACCGTTTCCTTCTGAATTCTGGAGTAGCGAGAAACTTTCTTTACAGGCTCAATTTTGCTATTTGTTGACCCCCCAATCATCATCAGTGTTTTTTTTTTTTTTTCAAAAATCTGTTCTAGTGCTTCTTCCAAAGTAAGATATCTTGTTCTGGGCATTTCAAAAGACGCAAACAAAAAATAATCTTGCACAGATAAGCGCACAGAATAAAAATGAAATCTTTTTTGCAGGAAAGTAGTTGAGACAGGCAAAATCTTTTTTTCAGGAAAGTTGTTGAAACAGGCAGTCTGACAACCCCTTTTTTTGGTAACATTGCGTTCACACAACACCTTTGCTTTAGCTTTCTTTCTCTCCCCCACAGAATCAGTTTCTATGTAGAATTTTCTAATAAAAGTGACTTAAGAGTATTTCATATACTTACCCAAACTTGCTTCCTTTTATAACTTTTTTAATAGAAAAGTAGATCACAAATTTAAGCAAAAAAAAAAACATGTTAGAACCACAATTTTTATTGCATATAAAAAGAAATGTTTAAGGCAATGTTTTTACTTAACATGTTTCTATTGTTGTTCTTAACCTAAAACTGAAATCAATACGAAATTGGTTAAATAGTGAATTTTTTATGATTGTTTATAACGATAGTTGCGTCAACACAACTCCAAAGGGTAATGGGTTAAAATAATTTCTAGCTTTCCACCAACTATTTCCAAATTGAACTTTTTTCATTCCCAAACCACTGGCTTATTGTGGCTGATAATTTTATTTTTACAAATAATGCCTAAAAGTTGTCAAGTATGATTATGTGTTATAGGTGCGGTTTCTGTGAACCACTTAAAACTGGCAGAAACAGCAGAAAAAGGGTAATGAAACTAGCTTTTTACATCCGACTAACTTTTATTATGAAATAACCTAACATTATAAATTTGTGCAAAATGAGCAATCTTCTGCAAAACTGTTTGGTTCAGTCAAACTTTGTACATTGTACAGAAGAACCATACATATAGGCAGCTCTGCAATATGTATACAAGTGCAAACTAGTAGTCATTATAATTTCAAGACAATTTTTTAAATTATTGCACTTTCATTGGGGAATACGTTTTTTTCTTACCTCTCCATGCTTTGCTAATTCCATGACAATCCATATCGGAGAATCAGAACATATTCCAATAAGCTTAATGATGTGAGGATGATCAAACTGTTGCATTATAACTGGAAGTATACACATAATTATGCAATATTAATTTTTCAGTATTATAGCTTATATGTAAATTAAGCTCTTCTAACTTCACATTAATGAAAAGCATAGTCATAAATGATCTTAGCCATATGCATGTAACTTATGTTTCCAGAAGAAAAGTATGCATTGATGTATAAAAATGCAATACAGAAAAGAAAACAAAATAAAGAGTTTGTGGAACAATCTAAATCTTCTTATGGCTGGGACAACATTTATCTCAAAATCTTTGCTTAAAATAATGTTGGGCTGGACTTGTCTGGGGCCGCATTTTTCAAGAAATTTTTCCCTTTTCACACTAAGGGTTCTTCCAAAACAACATGAAAGTTGTTAAGAAGCAATCAGCGATCAGCTTTACTTTGCAATGCACATTAACGGAAAAAGATTAAAGTGTTCACCTAGTTCTCAAAATCTCATGCATTCATACATTTCTGATGACCAATGGTTTGTTTCCCTTAGACCACATGGAGAGTCCATTAAAAATATACTTTCAAATGAGAGGAAGTATTCAAAGATATTAGGGTGACCAGAAAGTTTTGTCGTTTGTTTGAAATAAATCAACTATGAAAATTTTATATTTTAAATCAAGTTTAATTGCCTTTTGCCGTCCAGCAGTAAATTTGAGATCCAGGATAGATTTTTTTTAAATTGATTTTTGGAACAAAATATTTTGAAATGGCATCTTAGATACAAGCCAAATTTTCCAGGGTTTTTTTTTGTTTGTTTTTTCTTTTATATATAGATCACAATAAAGAGAAATCAGATGGTGGAATGTCAGGTGAGTATAATGAGTGAAGCAGTCAGATTTCCCTGTCTTCCGATCGCTAAAACAGTTTTAATTACACAAAAACGTAAAAATGTGGCTTGTATCTAAGGCGCCATTTCAAGATAGTTTGCTCCAAAAATCAATTTTTTAAAATCTATCTGTGTGAGATTTGAAATGTACTAGAAGGTGGCAAAAGGCCCTTGATAACGAGGATAATTACATCATTCATTTAAAATAAAAACTTTTAACAATTGATTTATTTGAAAAAAAAACCACATTCCCTTCCAGTCCTCCTAATAATTTCCTGTCTGTAAAGGTCATTTTTATGCATTTTGTAATAAGAAAAGGTTAAAAACACATCCAAGTAATCATTCACATGAATAAATTTCTTTTAGTTTCACATAATATCCATTATGGTGCATTAGTTAGAAAAAAACATTTGGGGGAACTCCACTTGGGGTTTGGTGGCAGGCCCGTCATTTCGGGGTTCAGGGCGGGTCTATTGCCCCCCCCCCCCCTGACTTTGAGAAATCAATATATTTACATGTAAGTAGGCGTGATTTTTGCCATTTTTCGGCAAATTTACATTGTGTATACAACCATTGCCCCCCCCCCCCCTGGAAAAATTCGAAATGACGGTCCTGTTTGGAGGACTCTCTCAAAAGAAAAGAAGGTTTAAAACCAATTTAAGTTTTAACTTTGCCTTATTTTAAGTTTGCATTAAAACTAAATATTTTGGGAGACAGCATTACCTCCCCCCCCCCCCCCGACTACAGTACTGATCAATAATCATAAAGGTAGGAATTAAAATTTTAAGTAGACAACTACAAAACCCAAGCTAAAAATCTCTGATTTTTTCTCAAATTCAAAATTTCAATCAGGGTTGCCACAAAAATTTGACAATTAAATGTACAGATTTTACCAGTATTTCCAATTTACGTTATAAAAAATAATAGGTTAACTGCTATTAACCTCATTGTATGTTCTTAATAAACTATATTTTTACTGTAATATAACCTTTGAGTTAATAACCTAAAACTGCTATTGAAAAATCACTAAAAATGGTTACAATTTTGGTTAAGTTAAAATAAGCTTACTTGCAATCATTATACAGTGAGTGTTATCGTATTTAGCTATTTTGATAAGCTTTTCTGTTGATAGTCTTAATTACCAAAAATGAAATAAAACAGAAAATTTTCCAAGTGCAATAAATATACAGCTCTGGTTTCCCTCTACAACTCTAGTACCCCTTTACATGTTTATCTTTTCATAAATGGGTATTTTCAAAACAATGAGTTTTACATAATGACTTTTGATATTAAATCTCCTGTAAATAAACTACTTTTTGGCATTAGATAAAATATCATTTTGCGGGGGTTTAAATAAATCCCAATAAACTGGGATTAGTTATATAGAATCAGAGCAGATATTTAACATTTTAAAAATGCAAAGAGATCATATTTTTAATAAGTTAGGTCAAGAAATAGATGTACTCGAGTAAACTCAAATAAAATACATCATAATGTTCACAAATGTTAATTTATACTGTGTATTATACTCTCAAATGGACATAATATTTCATGTAAAAACTTTTCAATTTGATTTCTGGCTTTCAAAGAATTTTTTAAGAGTATTATAACAGGTTACATTTGAAAATCCTGCAAATAAAAGAAAAAGACCAAATAATCGAGAACATTAAGTGAAGAGATCCATTTGTTAAACTATCTATTTGTAGAATGTCATAATCATTGAACTCTTGCAGTTGGGGCAAAGAAAGTTTTGTTTTGGAATTTTGAAATTCATTATTTTCAGTTCAGTCATTTTTATTTAAATTTGTAAAATTTAGGATTTTTCAACACCTTAATGACCTAAATGTCTGGGGCTATTTTGAAAATGCATCAGTTGAAAAACAGTGAAACAGGAAAAAAAAATTTCAAAAAGGTTAACCTGAAAACGATTAGAAACCAGTACTTTTTATTTCCTTGTACTCGTGTAATTGTCCGCTTTTGTGAAAGTATTTTTTATTGAATAAGTTTAATTTCGATATTGCAAATTTTGTTTCTATCCCTGAACATCTTTGAATAGCATTGAAATTTTTAATGTTTTTTTTTTTCTTTTATATATATAAATAGCCTTACTACTTCAAAATGAGCTTGAATTTTAATTCTTTCAACAATCCAGATAATTTGGGTATCATATTATACTCACTATCATATAAATCAATCATCCACATAGGCGAACACCACACCCCTTTGCTTTTAGGAGGGAAATTGGAAATACTAAGTTTATACAGACTTCAGCAAAAGATTCCAAGGAGTTGAAAACAATTTAAGGAATTACCACAAAACTAAACACACAGCATGTACAATATCATATATTTTCTTCACTTTGAATAATGAAAATCAATTTTCTTTTCTTACAATAATGCACTAAAATTACTGTAATCTGTCATAAATGCCAAGTCAACTGTATTATTTCCAATATTTTCACATTGGATAAATATTAGAAAACAATTATAATATTTGTTACTGCAACAGTGGCAAAAGTAGTCAAAACATAAAAACTAGGAGAGCACCATGTCTCCCCTTTGTCCCAAAAAAGTATTGCTTGCCTAATAAAAAATTTATATTTACATGCTTCTTCCAGAAATTTATCTCCCATGGATTCTTCGCTTTCCACTTTACAAGTTTTAACAGCAACTGACACTGGAAGGCCATCCTGAAAGGGGAAAAAAGTGCAATTTGCATTCATTTCTGTTATATTCAAATCCTTTTTTTGCAATCAAGATCAAGATATTAACCTATCAGAACAACAAAAAGGGAACCTTTTGAGAAATAATAAAAATATTCTCTAATGATTTCACTTATTGAACTGATATGTCTGAAGGAAATCATTAATACTGTCAAAATAAATAAAATAACATTACCATAAAGAGAGCAATTCTAAAAAGACCATTATAGAATAACATTTGAAGAAAAAAACCTCAACTTTTATTCACATAATAGCAGTACCCCCGAGGAAACATTTGTGATGAAAAACTGAAAAACCACTTGGTTTGCCTTGATTTATATCTATGTACAGTACTGTGCAAATTATTTTGGACAAGCTTAAAAATTTTCTCGAATGTTGTTTAATTGTTATAGGTTAACTTACATGCACGGTATTACAATCTAATACAAAATATGGATTATTTTAGCTTGAATGAGATTCTGTACTAATTTTTGAATTTGTCATCACTAAACCAAACTTTATATCACTCTCAATCATGTCTCTCTTTGTTGAGCAGTCCATTTTACTCCCGCCTCTCTTTACAATGCTCCTCAAACTTTCAATGGGATTTACATTCATAAAATTACCAGGCTAATCTTAACCGTTGATTTCTGTTCTTGAAAAAAATTCTGTGTTAGCTTAGAAGTATGCATGGACAAAATCTTGTTGAAAGATACCAACACCACCAACAAACGTTTGAATAATAGGCACAATGTTTCTTTCTGTTATAGAAATGCATTTTTTAGAGTTCATCATCTGTTCAACTGCCACTAAGCTTGTGTGCACATTTACCCTTCCGTTTTAGAGACACTGTCCCAAAATTCTTTTGCTGATTAATAACACAGGTCTGCAACCAAAAAACTACATGGGATGTTTTGAGTGCTTCTTATATTTTTCGGTGGGCTGAATTTGAAAATGACCTCAGTTTTTGTCCATCACGTAGTTTTTCCGCACAACGTGTGTACTCAGTGTGGTAATGCACCATTTTACCTCTATATAACTGAATAAATACATATATAATTTATGGCTTTAAAGAATTGTTTACTACAAATAGTTTTTCTTATTTGTTTCTTGGATGTCAAAGAGTACCCAGAGTTATAAAAACTGAAAAACAAAGGAAGAGAGCGAAGGCGGGGGTCGGATGGGGGAAAGTAAACGAGTACGGAACAGTGCTGCTGCACTCGCTTGCAGAGCCACATTGATCAGGTTCATATATGGTGCACTGGGTTCTTGGAATTATAAGGATTTATCAAAAATAAGTCTGATAGTGATAAGAGATAAGGAATGTGAGAGATTTTTTTTTTTTTGCTTTTCGTTAGATTTGTTTATTAAAAGTTGTTTTGTGTTGATGTGTTTTTCATTTTTATTAATACTCCTCTCTTATCAGATCCAGGAAAATAAAATAATATACAAATAAGCAGAAATGCTGCCTTGGTGCATTTTCTTAATCAAGCTGACACCCCTTTTTAAAATAGAACCATTCAAAGGTGCTAGTCGCAGCTTTCCAAATTGGAAAGTATTGTGGTTGATCGTGAAAAGGTTATGTTTAACCCTTTCGTGGGCCATTTATTTTTCTTTTGAATTCCTCCCAGTTTTTTATGTTTTATTAACAATTAAGCAATAACATTTAAGGAAATGCATTTTATTTTGCTGAATTTTATTTTTACATTTAAATTTCAGGGGTGGGAAGTATCCTTCCCACGGAACCATTTACAGTCATAAAGAAAATTAAATTGAATGGTGATTATTTGCCACTCACGTTTGCAGAAAAATCGTTGAGCAGTACAAATGTCACATCAAAACAGAATTAGTAGAACAAATCTCACATAAAGCTTTCAAGCATTCGAAACCAAAATTACCGCCAATTCCATTCAGTCGATTGAACACTAGATGACAGCACAAAATTGAAGCGGGAAATTCCGTTCCCAACGTTCTAATAGCAGCATCAATATATTATAATGGGAATTGGGCTTCCCACAGGTGTATTTTGTAGGATCTTGTAGGTGGGAAGCAATCTTCCCACGGCCCACGAAAGGGTTCACATTAAATTAGGACTGATGGAGCAATTTATCAAGTCTTTTCCGAAAGATGGAGACTGTTTCAAATATGTTTATTCGAAGTTTCCGAAATTATCTGAAGCTGAAGTGAAAGAAAGAATATTCAGAGCACCTGACATACGCACACTTTTATCTGACCCATTGTTTTTTGAATTAATAAATGAAACTGTAAAAGATGCCTGGAACTCATTCAAGGATGTGGTACAAAAGTTTTTAGGAACTAGCAAAGACTCTGGATAGAATAACATCGTTAAGGGGATGTTGGCTGCATTTAAAGCTCAGCACTGCGAACATGAGTTTAAAAGTCCATTTTCTACTTTCACATGTAGACTATTTACCAGAAAACCTTGGTGGCTTTAGTAAAGAACAGAGTGAAAGATTTTATCAAGATGTGAAAGACATAGAGAAATATTATCAAGGTAGATGGGACGTAAATATGATGCCAGACTATTGTTGGATACTCAAGCGATAAATGTAAATTCCAACCAGCGAAAACACACCAGGAGGAGGATAGGTGAAAATAAAAAATGGTTTTACTGTGAAAAGAAGTAAACACTAAACATGATCCACTTTTTAAAATATGTTGTACAAAAGTTGTACAGCTTTTTATTTCAACAAATACATGATTTTTTTTACTTTAATTTTTTTACTTTGACAATTAAGCCTCATGTATTGCAAAAAATCTGTACGTAAAAGAAAAATATTAAGCTTATATTCGGATTCAGCACACCGAAAAACATTAAAATCAGTTAAAACATCCCATGCATCTGTTCAAAAAAATTTTTTTGCAGACCTGTGTAATCCTAGAAACATTGAATTTTCCAACTACAACTTCCGCAGCAATATCCCTCATTATCACGGAAGTATTCTTACATTTTTTGACTTATACAAACATTTCTGATTACGCCTTGAGCTGGTCAATAAATTTTAATCTGTTATCAAGTCTTGCACCCCCCTCCCCCTTCTCAAAGTTCTGACTATGTGCCTGCTCTTACCATACATAGTTAATGAAAGTCCATCATTACTTCAGCAGAATATCAATCTGCACATATCATTTTTATCAAATGTAAAATAAAGGTGAATAATTAACAATACCTTACATATATAAGTGCCTTTATGTACATCACCAAATTGACCTTGTCCAATTTTTTCACCAAGGACTACATCAATTCTCAGAAGTTCATAACTTTTAACTGTAAGTGAAGCATTAATAATAAGATTAAATATCATATAAACTACACTTGTTATAACATATCAGTAAAACAGTTATATTATAGCCAATATTCTTAGGTACATTAAGGATGTATGCTTTTTCTGCAGTTGCACTCTATATGATTTATGTGCATTTATAATTTGCATTTAGGCTTTCTTTAATAGTGTTTCCCAACCTGTGGTAGTAATACCACTGGTGGTAGGGGAGTTGGGAGTTGGTGGTACATAAAAAATAATCAGTAATGGCGGACATAAAAAAAAGATTAATAAAAAAATCACTGAAATGTTTTCTTCTAATTCATAAAATTTAGATTAAAGGTGTTTGTTTGTACAGTCGCTGATCGAAAGACCGGCAATCAATATCTTTTTTTTTTTTTTTTTCAGAATGCACTTTTAAATTTAGCCATTAGTTATAGTAAATTTCAAAAATAATGTTCTTCGAAACAAGCACAAGTGTCTGATTAACCTTTTGGATCCGGGCGGTTCATATAGAAATTTTTCTTTCAACCCAGGTAGTACGACAGTTGAACCACAGATTTCTTTTCCATTGAAAAGAGAAGGTATAAACTGTCGTACCAGAAGTATGAAACCTTGAAAAAATCCCCGGCTCCAAAAGGTTCAAGTAAAAATTTCAACCCTGTCCTCTAAACTAGACGAGACTTATGGTACAACATGTGTACCGGCCAGTTCCTAAAGGTTAAATTCATTTTTTAAAAAGATTTTATCGTAAGAGAATAACTTAATTGGGTTTTTATAATTAAGTTTTTATTAAAACTATACATTTGTAAATATAATATGACAAAATAGTAGATAAACATGAAACTTTGAAGAAACTCATACATATATCATTTTAGGTCACAATAAATTCATAATTTCAGTGAATTCATATTACCATATGACATTTAGGCGTGTTTTAATGCAATTTTCGTATTATGTGATGCACATACATGATCATCCTATAAAATGTACAATGCAAATGACCAAACTAACAATATCAAGATTCACAAAATACAATCATTTTGGCAATGTGGTAGTTTAACATAATGTACAACTAAGTGGTACGTGAGAAAAAAAAAGTTGGGAAATGCTACTTTAAGAACATTTCAGCAATCAGAAGAAAGTTAGTATGCTTTTCACTTAGCATTGTAGTTTCAGAACAATTAATATTTGGCACACAACCAAAATTAAAATTATGCTTTTCTCCACAGCATGGCTTAAAAGTAGTCAACATTCTGATAGCATATATTTTGACAGTTGAACTGTAATTATGGAGATTTTTGACATAATACATCACATAAGAAAAAAACTATACTGCTATTATACTAAGAGCTAGCGGAAAAAAACATCCGAGGATAGGTTAATGATACAATCAGTATAGCAGAAAAACTGTACTGCAATTAGTGGAATGAATAAAGAAACAAATTATGATATTAGTATTCAAAAAAAATTTTCATGAAACACAAAAGTTTTTTAAAAATCAACAGGGTTGAAATTCTTGTTCATAAACATCAGAAATTTCTGAACTTATTGGTGCCTTATTCCATCTATTTCCATGGACAATACAAAAGTAAGAAAATTTGTAACCCCCATAATATTGACATGCCATTTACTAGCTCTATACAGCAGTATACTGGTTTCAAGATTTAGCCATTAGTAATGTAATTTATACAACAGATACATTTTAAGTCATGTTTTAGCCAACAGAAAGAGTTGACTGTTCACTATAAACATATGCTCTATAAATTATAAAATACATATATATTTTAGCTATGCAGGGGTGAAGATCGCCAAAATATCCGGTATAGAATTTTTTTTAATAAAAAGGATGCATGTTCCAAATTTAATTTGCAAATAAATAAAGAGATTGGAATACAAAAATACATGCTTAAAAACTAAACTATAAAACATTAAAGTTTCAAAAATGCACTTCTAGGCTGTCTTTTGTGTTGTAAATTGAAGGGCTAAGGTTCTGGGAACTCCCTCCCCTCCCTTCACTTCTCTATCTTCTTTTGATATTTTAAATTATTAATACAAAATGTTGTGGATCAGTCTCTTCAAATTTTTCTCTTCTAAAACCATTTTTTAGTGTTTTGGTTTTCATACAGAGATCTCCAATGTCCAACCTGATATTTTTGTTTGTTTGAAATACAAGTGTTTGCGGCCCAGTAAAAAACATTTGACGTTTGAGACTGATGTGGTACTTTTCAATGATGCTTTATGTTTTTCCCTCTTTCACTTTATTTCAGTATAAATATCTTGCCTCCTGAATCTTTAGATAAAGTTTTGGTTTACTTTCGTTTTACTTTCAAACACTTAGAACTACTAGTGATGATTGTGGATTGATGTGGTAGCTATTCATTACAATATTTTTAATCTCACTCACATCATTGATTTTATTTAATTATTTTTAGCTTCAAATCATATTTCAGCAGCCAGTGTACTTTTCTCCACTTAGCTGTGGTTTTCACATTATTATTTATATTTTTTTATGAAATTAGAATTCATACAAATTTCATATAGACTTTTTTTTTTTCAATATTTGTTCAGGGGAGTAAAAAAATCACCCAGGACAGACGGCGTGTCTCCTAGCCTAATCCTACCTACAGCTAAAGGAAGGGGGAGGGTGGGAATGGCATTGCACATGTGATGGACACCCTTTTGATTTTATAATTTTTTTTTTTAATTGGAGGCTCCACAAAACATTTTTGTCCAGAGCCCCACAAGACCTAAAGCCGCCACGGATCTTCATTACTAGTTACTAGGGCGTATCGAAAAAAACTTTTTTTCGAAATTCAATTTACTAAGTTGATAAAAAGTTGCCCCTACCTGCCCACATATTCCACAAAAAATTTCAGTCTAATCGGAAATTGTTTAGGTGTTCCGCACGAGGCCTTAAGTTTGTGAATTTCTTCAAAAATATGATTTTTTTTTCTGATTTTTTTAAATGTTAAGAATAAATGTTAAAAATAATTCAAGTTGAAAAATGTACACCGCAAAGTCGGAGAACAAAATTGGGTTTGAAAAAAAGTATATTAAACAACATTTAAACCTCCCACATTTATTCTAAACTTACGTAATTCTCACCAAAACTAGCATTTTACAAGGTCATGCGGCTTGGTTAGAAACTTGTTTATGAATGTGGAATCTAACTGAATTAACACTTGAAACTGGGAATCATCTGTGATTTATGTGGAGTAAAAAGTAAAATAATACAAACTATAAACAGAAGCTAAGCCCCTCGTCACACAGTGCCCGCGTTCTATCGGGGCCCCCGTGATGGTAAACGAAATACAGCTCCGCTAGCGTAGCTGCTTTAGGATTGCAGAAGAACATATCTTTGGTTGAGGAAACAGACTCTAAATATTTCGGACGTGGTGCTCCAGTAAATGGCCCAAGAAAAAAAATGTAGCTTCAGTTTCACGATTTATGGAAAAAAAAAAAGTTCTATTGATAAAGAACATAAAAGCTATCGGTTGTGATGGCACATCAGTTTACACTGAAAAATCAAATGATGCTAATAGACTTCCAGAAAAGTCTTTAGAACCCTCACTACAAGCCGTGGTATGTTTTCTTCATTTAATGCATTACCACTTAGAAAGTCAACTGTGGCTCTTGATAGACCGACTACTGGACAAAATTCTTTTAGTTGACCGATTGGAGAATTCTAACAATATCACTAAGATCTACCAGTCATGAACTTTAAGAAAATAGAACGCGTTTTACCAGAAGTTGATGTCAAAGAATTGAGTCAAAAATACTTATGGGATGTGTAAAAAGCTGTAATGTCTGGCAAATATTCTCAAAATTTAGCAGAAAGGAACAATGCAAGCTTTTCCGATGCAAGATGGCTCACGATGGCAAAGTTTTGAGGCTATACATCGCACCTAGTGATCCAAGTTCATAGTTAAATAAACTAGCAGAATTTATAATAAAGGTTTATGCTCTCTGCTTTTTTACAATCGAATCTCAGCATAAAATTATTCAGGCATCTAAACATTTTTTTAAGATCATAGATTGCAGCAAGTATTTGGATACAAATCTCCAAAATGTTATCCATTCCACATTGTAAAGAAGCCATCTTGCATGGGAAAAGCTTGCAGGGTTCCTTTCTGCTAAATTTTGAGAATATTTGCCAGACATTACAGCTTTTGACACATCCCATAAGTATTTTTGACTCAATTCTTTGACATCAACTTCTGGTAAAACGCGTTCTATTTTCTTAAAGTTCATGACTGATAGATCTTAGAAATATTGTTAGAATTCTCCAATAGGTCAACAAAAAGAATGTTGTCCAATAGTCGGTCTATCAAGAGCCACCGTTAACTTTCTAAGTGGTAATTTATTAAATAAAGAAAACATACCACGGCTTGCAGTGAGTGTTTTAAAGACTTTTCTGGAAGTCTAATAGCATCATTTGATTTTCCAGTGTTAACTGATGTGCCATCACAACCAATAGCTTTTATGTTCTTTATCAATAAAACTTTTCTTTTCCTCATAAATCGTGAAACTGAAGCTACAATTTCTTTTCCTAGGCCATTTACTGGAGCACCATGTCCGAAATATTTCGAGTCTCTTTCCTTAACCAAAGATATATCGCACCCTTGCTTCAATAGTGTTACAACTCAAAATATGACGATTTTGAATTATTGGTATCACTGGATTCAGAAAAAAAGCTCTATCAATCTCAAAAAACCGTTCTAACTTGAGGGAATTCAGTGGCCTCCAGCTAGCAGTTGATTCGGTGTAGACGATTCACTTGCTATACCCCCCCCCCCCCCCCAACTTGGAACATTTATAATTTTCACGATAACGAAATATCAAATAGGGAAGGATACCAAATAACGTCTGAAATTCAATTTTAAAAGACTCTCACATTTTGTCATGACTTCCAAGCCCAGAATAATGATATCAGCGGCGGAACAGTTTTTCGCGTTTCCTGAAAAAAGCAGATTTTTGAGTTGTAACACTATTGAAGTAGGTGTGCGATATGTTCTTCTGCAATCCTAAAGCAGCTATGCTAGCGGAGCTGTATTTCGTTTACCATCACGGGGGCCCCGATAGAACGTGGGCACTGTGTGACGAGGGGCTTAGCTTCTGTTTATAGTTTATATTATTTTACTTTTTACTCCACATAAATTACAGATGATTCCCAGTTTCAAGTGTTAATTCAGTTAGATTCCACATTCATAAACAAGTTTCTAACCAAGCCGCATGGCCTTGTAAAATGCTAGTTTTGGTGAAAGTTACGTAAGTTTAGAATAAATGTGGGAGATTTAAATGTTGTTTAATATACTTTTTTTCAAACCCTATTTTGTTCTCCGACTTTGCGGTGTACATTTTTCAACTTGAAATATTTTTAACATTTATTCTTAATATTTAAAAAAAATTAGAAAAAAAAATCATATTTTTGAAGAAATTCACAAACTTCAGGCCTCGTGCGGAACACCTAAACAATTTCTGATTAGACTGAAATTTTTTGTGGAATATGTGGGTAGGTAGGGGCAACTTTTTATCAACTTAGTAAATTGAATTTCGAAAAAAAGTTTTTTTCGATACACCCTACTAGTTACGCATCTGCAGAGAAAAATTTACCCAGCTTTATTTGCATTCTTGCTTCTTTTTCTTTCCTTCAACACAGTGGAGATTGAGACTTGCACATGGATGATTTATAGGCTTTGATAGTTATTTAACTATTAGTGTGGAATATTATGGTTTTATAGTTTTAGATTAGCTGTGAGATACAGGGATGAGGTTCTGAAGCCCTATGTTTACCTCTTCAACAATACTATTGTCATTGAGTTCATTTTAATGTACAATAACATGAGATCACAGAGAGCTTTTCTGGTCCACAAGTATGTAGAAGAGAAGGATATTTGCTGGATGAATTGACCATGCAGGTTTCAACCCTACAGAGCATGTCTGAAATGCTCCCAGGAGGGTAGTAACTCCCAACCTCCTTCCAAGGACCATCCATGGCCTAAAGACAGCGTTGTTGAACGAGTACGACTAATTGCCACAGGAACTCATAAACTGCCTCATTTCTAGTATGGATACCTCATTCGAAGTGCTGCACAGTCTGTATAAATGTTAGAGAGGATTATACACCCGACTAACCCAATTTTATACTCAATTCTGCAACCGCTCTTTCATACCTTTCAATTCTAAGGAACATTTTTCATGCTCATAGGGCGGACTTAGACCGCAAATTCTGGGGGTGCAACAGCAGCAGAAATCGGCGGGAAGGGGGTGATTCCCTAGACAACAAGCCAGTGGTGCAACCAGAAAACAGTTTTAAGCAGAGTTTGAAAAAACCCAGCCCGTCTGGGTTTTTAATCAAATATCAGGGTTTTCATTTTTCATTTCAGGGGAGTCATTTTAATATCATTCTCTATTCAAACATTGTATACCAAACTACTGCTTGCTACGTAAAATTTTTAAAGAGTCGGGAGCCATGAAGAGAGGTCGCTGTGACCTCCTAAAGATTTTTTTATTTGGAAAAAGCAATGCTATATTGATTTTTTAAAATTAATATGATAAAATATTTTAAATTGATATTGAATTGAATTTATGGATTTAAATAGTTCCTGTTTAGTTTGATCCTCTAAATATTCAAATAAATAAACAAATAACTCAAATTCAGATGCAGTTTTATTTCTAATACTTAATAAGTTTGCTCAGAACGGAAGATGCCTTTTTCTGGACCACATATTGACCAACACTAAATATCATAATAAACTCAATGTTATAACTAAACTAATCAGTACCAATTTCTAGACTTGATATTGATCAAAATATTTGTAAAATATTTAGTTTGTTTCTGAAATAAATGTTTCCAATGTGCAGTAAATTGTGAAAAAAAACCACTTCACCGACATAGTGAGACATTTCAAGTGGGCCCACCTGAAAAATCTCGGTGAGTTTTTTTCGGGCTGGGCCCATGTTGGCGAATCCTGCTTTTAGTTTTTTCTCCATTTGATAGGCAGGTTTGGGAGATTATCCCCAGGAAAATTTTTGATATTGTAATCCTGAAAATGCAGTTTTAGACTGCCTCTGGTGCTGTGAGGGGAAAGAAAAGTTCACAGGAGCTTCCACATAAAATTCTAGAAATTAAAGTCCTAAAAACGCGATTATAGGCGATATTTGTAGACGCTCATTTAAGGGATGGGGCTTATCTTAAGGACTGTCCCCGATCAATTTCTTGAAAAATAGAGCAAAATCGATCACCTTCCCCACAACTTTTCGAAGTTGAAATTCCAAAAACACAACTGTAGACAAACTTTGATGATGTGACAAGAGAGGCGTACTGGTTCTCTCTCTAAGAAACATCTTGAAATACAAGTTCTAAAAAACAAAGTTTTACAGCAATATTCAGTAATGTTAGGAGGAGAGGTTTTAAGTCTCTCCCGTCTTAAATTTTTTCAAACATTAGTTTTTTCTTTTTCAGATTTCATATGGAAGTGTCAGCTCGTATAATTGAAAGAGAACGGTGTGCTATACCTCTCATCCAATTGTCGTTCTAAAAACATAATTTTTAGTGTCATAGACATCTTGAATGATATTAGAAAAAGGGATATTGAAAAGCTTGTGCAAATTTTTTTCGAAATTTACGTCCTAAAAACACGACGTAGACCATATCCAGTAACAATAGGGATTCGGCATTTCTTAACATTTGAACCTATGGAAGAAACCTTAAAAAAATTTTTAATGTTGTTAGAAGCGAGACGAAGTTGAGCGCGAAGAAAGGAACGAGGGGCTCTGATTATATTTTCAGAAATTCAAGTCTTATGAACTTGATTGTAGGATTGTCCCGATGGATTTTTTGAAAACAGATAAAAAAAACTCCCCCCCCCCCCCGCCCCTATTATCTACCAGCTCTTCAATTTTTCATAGTTTAAGTTCCAAAAACGCAATATTAGACAATTGTTTATGCGGTTAATGGAGGGGGTTATGGGGCTCTACCCTGAAATTTTTCGAAATTGAAGTTCTAAGAACAAAGTTCTTGTGTGCAATATTCCATGGTATTAGAAGGAAGATTTAAGGCTATTGTCTTCAATCTTCCATTGGCGGCAAGAAGACTTGAAGCCCTAAGCATGTCAATTCTTAGGATTTCAAAGCCTGCTGTGCCAAAAGGTTCTCCCCTTTAGACTTTTCAGAACTGTAATTTAGAAAAGTAAAATTTTAACGGTTTTTAATGATGGATAAAGGGTGGTAGAGGTTGCCCTTATCCGAAAATTTTCCAAAATTGAAGCTTCAAAAACGAAATTTTAAGCAATTTTCGATCTTTTAAGGTGTTTGGTATTTGGAGGATTTTCAAAGGAAATTTTGCTAAATTGAAGCCCAGGTGACGAAATTTGTGATGCTCCGTAATAACTTTGGCAGGGTAGAGGACTTCCGAGAAATAACATTTTGAAGACTTTTTTAATTTCAGACGAAATAGAAAAAAAAAGAAAAAAAAATCAGGCAGAAATGAAATTAAAAACAAGAGGATAGGGCGAGAGGTGGGGTAGCACACAATTAGCTGACTAACAATCTGAAGCTGTTGAAAAATTTAAGTGTCGAGATTTTTTCATTTTTGAAAGAAATTAAGATATTTTCTCAACATTGGGTATTTTGGTGCCTTTTCCCAAGATGCGTTCTTTCCTTCCCTGCAATAATAAAGAATTTTTTTTTTTTAAATATCAACTCAGCATTCTAGAGAAAGGGTGGGAGGAAGGGAGCACGATCATTGTGGGCCCCCTGTGGTTGCGCCACTACAATAAAAAGTCCGGAGGGGGTACATCTATGGAAAATTTTGAAAATTTACCTAAAAAATGCTGGTTTTCAGCTGATTTTAGGGCAGATTTTACTGATAAAGTCATGACAATAGTCAAGTTTTTTTTTTTTTTTTTTTTTTATAGTTTTAAAGTAGAAGAAATTGTAATGATGTACCAATAAATACCCAATTACGGAGTATACACTCATTCTTTAATACAGCACTAAATAATAATGTTCTTTTCCAACTGCAGTTCTTGGCGAATTATACTTAATTTCATTATTTTCAAAACCCAACCAAAAATATTGGGGCTGCGGCGCACCCCCTGGCACCCCCGTAAGTCCGCCTATGTTCATGCTCATTGGTATGTAGTTTAAATTTTGGATGATTATTTTCGGCTAATAATTAAGTTCCTCGGCGCACTGAAAAAAATTAATTGAGAATGAAAATATCCTGCATGTGGGAGAGTATGTTCATAAGACAATTTTAGAACACTGTGAAAATTATACATTATTCTGAATCTTGATTTTTCACTCTACCTTATTAACCAGCTGATAAGTAATATTTAAATACATTGATGATACAAATCTTGAAATCATTAACATCATTTCCTAGTTTCATACCACATTTTACAAGGAAAATTCAGTGTTGATTCAGGTGATTAGTGCGGGATCTAACAGATTAACAGTACATAACCAATCAAAAGTAATTTACAAAAAATAAAATTTAATTCTTGTCATATTATTTTATTAAAAACTATTCTTGAGTATATTTAATAAATCAAAAAAATTGCTTGCACGTACAAGTAAAAACATATATGCACCATTGAAATATTGTAGTAAACTTATTAGTCCAAAGAGTAGTCCATTAAATATTATTTAAATGCTATTTACAGTGTGGTGTTTGCAACTAATTGTATTATAACAATGTTTTAAGATCAAGCCATGTTATAAATTATGTTTTGTATATAGCAAAACAAAGAAAGAATTTCAACATTTCTTACCAGCAGGAGTGGAATAATCTCCTTCATCTTCAACTATTTCAGCATAATCACCTATAAATAATTTTAAAGTCACGAGTTACAGTGAGCTATAGTGCTGCTCTGGTACTGTTGGCCTCGAACACTGACGCAGTTTACCTCTTTTTCAGGTAAAGGAAAGGGTAGTTGCCCCAGATTTAAGTTGGAATACTGCAGCAAAATGGCTGCAAAAGCAACTCAACTCAGTGCCATTTATATACAAATACAAATGTGGCGACCAGCAGCAGGCTCAGGGCCCAACTTGGCTGGTCCTAGTCAAATTAAAGACCCCAATGAAGATCAATGGCCCTCTTAAAGCCATCTACTCCATTGCTCTTTACCGCCTCTTCCGGTAAGCTGTTCCAAATTCCCACTACCCTGCTAAAATAGTAATTTTTTCGAATTTCCAGGTTCGCCCGAGGTTTAAACAGCTTAAAACAATGACCCCTTGTCCTGCTTTCCTTGCAAAAATCCAACCCTGCAACATCATTCATTTTAATAAATTTAAATAACTGAATCATGTCCCCTCTGGTTCTCCGTTGCTCAAGACTATACATATTAAGCATTCTAAGTCTGGAATCATAGTCTAAATTAGAAAATCCATTTACTAACCTTGTAGCCCTTCTTTGTACCCTTTCCAATAAATTAATGTCTTTCTTCAGATAAGGAGACCAAAACTGAACAGCATACTCCAAATGAGGTCTTACCAAACTTCTATATAGAGGCAGAAGAACCTTCTTAGATTTGTTTGAAATAGATCTATTAATAAACCCAAGCATCCTATTGGCTTTGTTACTAGCTATGCTGCACTGTTGACTGGACTTGAAATCCTGATTTATTAAGACACCTAGATCCATAACATTATCTGCCCTACTAATGACTGAACCCTGTAAATAATAGCTTGTATGCTTATTTCCATGACCGAAATGCAGCACTTGACATTTCCCAACATTAACTGCCATACCCCACTTGTCTGCCCATTTAGTAATATGATCCAAATCCTGTTGCAGCTGATTTATTTGTTCGTCATTTTCTACAACCCCCATAAGTTTGACATCATCGGCAAAACAATTCATGTTTCCAGAAACATTTTCATGAATGTCATTCATAAAAATAATAAACAAAAGGGGACCTAAAACTGATCCTTGGGGAACCCCACTTAAAACTTCACTCCATTTAGAATAGTTACCCCTAACAACTACTCTTTGTTTCCTTCCTGTCAGCCAATTCCTAACCCAAACTAGAATTTTACCTCCTACCCCTATACCAGCTAATTTGCTGAGTAGTGCTACATGCGGTACCTTATCGAAAGCTTTTTGAAAATCTATGTAAACAACATCTACGCATTTTTTGCTATCTAAAGCCAAGGTAACCTTGTCGTTATTCTTCCTTATCACCTGAAAAAGCGGTAAACATTATCAATGTATGAGATCAACTTACCAGAGCAGTACTATACTGCAATCAATAACGAAGTACAGCCATTATTTAGCACTGATAAAA
>JAXGGA010009890.1:0-42500 GCA_038373865.1 Uloborus plumipes | reverse complement strand
ATACAATGAACTATTTTATTCAGCAGCGTACGCCGGATATTGGAGACACCAGGTACCGCATAATATTTCTCTTAATCAGTTTCTTTTTTCAAGTTGAAGAAGCACGCGCCATTTTTTTCCCTTGGCATTCCTTTCATTTCATTTCATTTCATTTCATTAGGCGCCGGAGGCGCTGGGTGGAATGATGAGGATGGATGCAAAGTCCCTGTCCTCCAATACGCATTTATTTCCAGTTGGATTTGATTTCTCTGTTTATGGAATTGATTTTTGGACGATTTTGGACAAAGAATTTTTAGGCATTCCTTTCAGTAGCGGAGGTTCTTAACCTATCGTGCCAAAAATCAGTTCAACATGTTCAGGGTGATGCCACAAGCGTGAATTTAATTCGTAATTTGCTGGAAAATATATTTTCCTATGCGGCAATTCCACGGTAACAGAGGTATCAGTTTTTCGTCAAGCAGCTTACAAAAAATTGAAATACTATGTTAAATCCTTATTTTAATTCCCGAACTTTATGAAGCACATGGTCTGTACTACCATAGGGTATACCGACCAGTGAATGACCACTTCGCAGTATTTCTTAAAAAATAAGGTTCTAAATTATTTTTTTTAGATAAATTGGCTTCAATAGCTTTCTTCCTTCAAATTCTGAGCTATCTGATACCTAATTGATTATTTTGGTCATGTATTTTTCTAGTAAAAAATTATAGAATGTTTACAGCCGTGCGCCATTTCTTTTTCTGTTCTAAAATAATAAGGATGGTTTTGTGTATGCAACTACTTTGATTCGCATTAATTGTATTTATAAATTAATTTTTTTTTAATTATACAAAAGAATCATTTAGTATGTATATTCAGGGTATGATT
The DNA here is from genome assembly GCA_038373865.1 of Uloborus plumipes. NCBI lineage: Eukaryota > Metazoa > Arthropoda > Arachnida > Araneae > Uloboridae > Uloborus > Uloborus plumipes. The sequence goes on along the minus strand of JAXGGA010009890.1, from coordinate 41,633 downwards.
TTAATTGTTTCAATCTTTATAGAATGTGTAGATTTTAGCTTTACGGGGTGGTCACTCACTGGGTCAGAAAAACTCTGAAAAGCCAGTGAATGACCAGCTGTTCATTCACTGGGATTTTAATGTTGTTTTGAAAAATTAAAGAAAACTACTGCGGTTTTTATTGCTTTAATTCATCTTGCACATTAACAGCTGAGCATACAGAAAACCTCTTAGATCGGCCACCTCTACTAAGCGGAGACCCCTCTTAACGGCCAATTTTTCGTGGCACGGATATTTTACCCAATGGACCTAATGTTAAAATTTCCCCTTGCAGTGACAACCCCCCAACCCCTCTGAACGGCCACTGAGTTGTTCGCCACTTCAGTTTTTCAAAAAATATATGCTCGCTTCCTGTTTTTAATCCTTTCGTCACGTTTTTGACTGTCATCTCTCTAGAAGTAATGCCAGCATTCAGACAAAATTCGATATTTAGGTACCGTTGCCCAGAGAACCATCTTGCGAATAGTGTAATAATGCAAAAAGTTTAAATAGTCAGCAATCGAAAGAACATATCAAGACATCTTTGGAGGGGGGGGGGGATTTATTTGCCCTCGTCAGCCCAATGTCGAGATATAATTTTATAAAGTCTGGCGAAGTTTTTTAAAAAAAGAGTTAAATTTAAAGACTTGTCGAGAGATTGATCACCCATTTTAACCGTTTGCATGTCCATGACGACTATCTACAAATCACGTAAAAGATTTTTGCCGTTTTACACTGAAACTCGCTAAATTTGGAATATTTTCAAAAACATTTTGGCAGATTTTAAAACCTTACCTGCCACCAAGGCGGCTCGTGCAATCCGCCTGCGGCAGGTTGATGCGCACCGCCTTGGGCGGCGTACTTCGGGTTTTCAGTGAAGCACACGACTAGAACAATTTCATTCTCAACAATGTATTTCGGGGGCTTCACGGTGGTCAGCATGGTGGCCTCTTGAACCGATGCATTTTATATTAGAAGAGGCTCGCTAAGAGCCTTTTTTGAGATTGACGTTTTCCCTCGGATCGAGTGTCAAAAAACTACCTAAGCTATTCGCTTTCCGTGCGTGACATTCCCGTCTACAAGCTACTTTTGTGTTGAAAATTTTTGACAAAGAGAGGGGTTGAGAATTAGAGAAAGCTTGGTTTTGGAAGGGAAGAACCAGAGGGAGAATTTAGCACTGTGCCAAATTCTCCCTTTGTTTCTTCCATTCGAATTTGCTCTTGCCCACGCAGACGTGCTTAAGAATTTACATTTTAATGAAAAGCTCTGCTTAATAAATTCGGACAATTATATAAAGTAACCAAACATATGAACTTAAAAATTACGAATCTTTCGATACCTGGTTCGATGTTCAGTTCACTGGCTTTCGGGAGAAGTAAGAAAAACATAGATTGATACATACATACACTCAGTTTTTACAAAAAAAAATATTTTGATGACAGGGTCACGAGGTCAAATAACTTTTGTGCGTAGCATTTTAGACATTTTCCAGCACATATAAAGAAATGGTAAACGTGGAGAGTAGTTCTTTCAAATGTAAAGAAAATTGATGTAATTTTATTAGCGTCTGTGATCTAAAATTGCATAAAACTGCATGGAATGTGTGTGAAGAACAAACATACAATATAATAGTGCCACAGAGTGATAAAGTAAACACTTCAAACAGTTACAACCCTCCACTTTGTCTCAAACTAATGCAAGAGCTGTTTTGCAGTATTCATCTTTTAAATATCCACAATTTTAACATTATTCAGTGAATACTTCACTCAATATCGCCGAAAGCGCCAAATTAAAAACAAATTCGAAAAAAAAGTCATTTTTTGCCAGTTTTGTCGCCAACATGGCGATATGTCGCCGAGTTGGCGGCGAAAAATTGGCGACCAGAAGTAAAGCGATCTATCAGCATGATGTTGCTAAATTACAACATCCCTTAATTCTGCATTGAAATTAACATATTTACCCCAAACAGGGGTAAAAGACCCCCTTGGGAACATTCGAATGTAACCAAAAGGTCAGGCGCATAACTAGACCCCACTCAAAGTTCACATGCGAAATTTCAATCTTCTACGTCACACAGTTTTTGAGTTATGCGAGATACTTACATAAAACATGAATACATACCTACATACGTAGAAAGCCGTCATGTATTTTTCTGTTGTCCATACGTTCGTAGGTAAAAATGCATGTGCAAATAGGCCGAAAAAACTACTCAGCATTCATTAATGCGTGATTAAAAAAACATTTTAGATCGAAAATTGAGGGGAAGTTTTTCCGCGATTACAATACTACCTTTACGTTGTAAAAGAAAGTTCGAATAAATAAATAAATAAATAAGTAAATAAACCCGAAATGTAATACATAAATAAACACTAAAAGTAACTGACCACTACATGCCATATAAAAATATACAAAAGTGAAAATATCTGAAACCAACTTCAAGTATTTCTAACTCAAAATTTAAGGCGGTCATTCACTGGTCAAATTAGTGGTCATTCACTGGGTCAGAGGTGGTCATTCACTGGGTCTTTGCGCCATTTTTCCTTCGAACACCCCAAAAAGCCGGAAGCGGTACCTTTCAAGTTCCATCATTTTTTTTACGCATTTACATAGATCAATAAAACTATTTAAACTATCACGAACAAAATATTACACTATTTAAAATTACTACGATTTTTTAAAAATGAAATTTTGCTTAAGTGGTCATTCACTGGTCTGTCTACCCTATAATGGCGTTAAATTTTGAAATTTTCCGTAAATATTATATATTTCCATAAAAAATATTGAAATAATAGCATTTTCTCCGTAACGGACGGATCTTACGAGATACGTCCGTTACGGTGATGAAGTACTATCATATAAATATTGTTTCCGCAAATCTTCAAAATTTTACTGCAATATATGGATGTAAAACATATTCTTCATAACTTCGTGCACCGAAACAAGGACCTATCATATTTGGAGTGTCTGCAGGCTGTTTTGTGCAGCAATCGACACTTTTTTTCCAAAGTGGAATTGCCCAACATCTTTCTGAGATAAAATTCTACTGAATTTCAAAGATGAAGTGCAATAATGTTACACCCCTGTGAATATAAAGGACACACACACACACAACAAAGAAGGAAAACAGCGCAGGAGAAAATCAAGGTTTAACGCAATACTACTTTAAGCTTATTTATCCTCAAGAAAAAAAAAAAAAAAAAAAACAATATGCAATGTTTACTCATTGATTTTAGCAGCCTATATTAATAGTATATACTTCAAGATCGAACCTTTTTCTTCCAAATTGGTCGTGTTTGAATAAAGCGACCGTTTAACCTCAGCTCACCAGGCATTAACCTGAAAAATCTAATAATCACTAGATAGTGTCGTAGTACCCAACATACAACCCGCGGGCCATATGCAGCTCGCATATGAATCATTTTCAATGTACGGAGCGAAAATTGTATGCTACAAAATTTCAAACCACAGTTCATGCAAAAAGTATGACAACATTTTGTGGCTCGTAATTTTCCTTCTTTTCCATGTTTTCACATGTTATATAGGAAAAAATTTAAATAAATATTGAAATTTTACTTGTGATCTGTCCCGTGAGATTCATCTTAATATGAGGCTTGGCCCTTTTGTAAAAAGATTAGACGACATTGGGTTCGTCGATCATATATGAAAACTTGCTATACACCGCCAACTTGGTTATTCCATCCAAGGACTGCAGTTTCGTGCTTTTTAGCACATCGTCAGTCTAGAATAGCATTACTTACTGCTTTATACTCTTGAGCTCTGCCTTAAAATTTACGAGTTGTGCCGTACCAAAGTGCGGTCTGTCGCTGGTGTTCTAATTTCACATTAGATACCAGTTTTTTTGGCTCTCTTTGCTTCTATATTAGGATTTCTGCCACTAGTTCGGTTACTGCCTATTCCAGGCCAAAGAGTGCTAACAAGCACGAAACTGCAGTCCTTGGATGGAATAACCGAGTGAGCGGTGAAAAGCATGTTTCTGTCTCAGGCCTGGCTTTCAATAGCAACTTACTGCTTTATAAATGGAAAATGTGTTACGGACACTAAACACTGAGGTCATCAATCGTCATGAGATCAACCACCTTAACCAGTAACTCGATTCGAACACGACCATTGTGAAATTTTAATGTTATATCATTACTGTTCTGTTTATACGCCACAACGAACCAAATATATAACTAAACTTTTGTCGAGTTTTGTGACAAGAACGAGCACTAAACTTAGATTTTAATTCAATAAACAACTGATCAATTTTGAGTCATTCCACGTCAAATCGCCTAAGCCCATGTGCCGCCATGTCTCGGATTTTGTTCAATATTTTTTTACGGATAGATACCTATGAGATAAACTCAAATTATTTTTTTTAGATTTTTTGAATAAAAATGTAGGGTTGTAGAATTTTTTGAAATTTTGATTTTTTCAGAATTTTTGCTTTCTCATTTTTGGTATGTATTTTGAAAAAGCTCTATTATTTCCTGATTTTTCATTCAATTAAGCCAGTTTACGTATTATTTTAAAGCTAATTATTTTCTCCTTCAATGATAAGGACAAAAATGAAATTGTGAAAAATAGAATTTTGCCAATGGTCCTCTGAAGTCGAACTTTGTGTTTTTTAAATTGGTATGTTCAATAAGTCATATCTCCGGAGTACCAACTAAGAACTGCACAATTTTTTTTTTCAGTTATGACAACATCATATACTTTTTATGTATACAAAATTAGGAGGGTGTTTTTTGTTGTTTTGGAATAAAAAAATCAAATGTGTTTTTTTCAGATGGTATGATCAATAGGTCATATCTCCGGACTACCAACTAAGAACTGCACCATTTTTTTTTCTATAATGAAAACATCATGATATGTTTATGTTCAAGAAATTAGAAGGGTATTTTTTGTTGTCCAGAAATTTAAAAAAAAAGGAATTTTTCAAAAAAATTACCTTTAAAAATCAAGTTTAAAAACTCCGTAAAATTAAAAAAAAAAAAACTATGCTATCACAAGGAAGACCACGGTATGACAGCTGAATGGCATTTCTTTGCCACGAGTCATGGCAAGAATGCATACGATGGAATAGGGGGCACATTAAAACGGCTTGCGACAAGAGCAAGTTTTCAAAGAACTGTCGAAGGACAGATTTTAAATGCACATGATCTATTTCAATTTGCCTCTCAAAAGATAAAGGGGATATATGTTTTTTTTTCACTACAGCAGCGGAAGTGGTTGCAAATGAAGATTTCTTAAAGCAAAGACATGAAAAAGCCTTAAGAATAGTAGGCAGCAGAGAGAATCACTTTTTCAAGCCATTAGACACGAAGAAAATATTAGTGAAGAAGGTTTCTGTGTCTAAAAAATCTTTTGTTGCCACTGTCGGAACATCGTAGAAATAGAGATTGTTATTCATGAAATTTTTACGCTTTCATTTGATAACAAATTATAAAATGTTGCGTAGATTTCAGAATAATGGAAACCAAATATAAAATTCTTCCAACCACCAAGAACTCGCGAGTCTTCTTTTGTCAAACTATGAATGAAAGTATATTTAAATTCCAGTTTACTTTATCGTAATTCCTATCGGTTAATGGAGTGGCTAGCAAATAATTACTGAAGAGTAACATAATTATGCAGTGACTTTTCACTACCAAAGCATGCAAGCAATAAAACAATATAAAACTACCATCAAGTATTTGAATGTAATAAATAGAATACATTTTCATCTGCTTGTGGCGTGTGATGCTAAGTGAATCTCAAATTTAAGTTTGAAAAGTTGATTTTAAAGACATTTTTTTTTTGAAAAAAAATCTCATATTTTTATTTCAAAATAACAAAGTCCGGAGATATGACCTATTGATCATACCAACTGAAAAAACACATTTGATTTTTTTATTCCAAAACAACAAAAAACACCCTCCTAATTTTTATACATAAAAAGTATATAATGCTGTCATAACTGAAAAAAAATTGTGCAGTTCTTAGTTGGTACTCCGGAGATATACCCTATTGAACATACCAATTGAAAAAACACAAAATCCGACTTCAGAGGACCATTGGCAAAATTCTATTTTTCACAATCTCATTTTTGTCACAAATATTGAAGGAGAAAATAATTAGCTTTAAAATAATACGTAAACTGACTTAATTGAATGAAAAATGAGGAAATTATAGAGCTTTTTCAAAATGCATACCAAAAATAAGAAAGTAAAAATTCTGAAAAAAATCAAAATTTCAAAAAATTCTACAACCCTAAATTTTTATTCAATTAATCTAAAAAAATTAAATTTGAACTTATCTCGTAGGTATCTATTTGTAGAAAAATAATGAACAAAATCCATGACATGACGGCACGGCCGACTGTCACTTTTTTGCCGGGATGCGATACGTGATTTAAAAGTCAGTTCACCCGGTCGTAATGTATAGATTAAAGAAATCCTATAATTTTTCACATGGGGTCACAACTCTCTATTAATTCATTTTCAGAGTAGAGGGATTTATCTGGTTCATTTTTGCGATAAAAATCTATTACTCTTAATACTTAAAGGAGGTAGTAAATAGTTTTGAAAAACATTTCAAGGGATTCAATTTTATAATATGAAACCATTTAAAATTTCAGTTTTTAACTTGAATGTCATGTTTTTCACCTTGAATATTTTCAGGCATCCATGATTTCAAAACAATCCGATAGAAACTTCTCAATATTTTTATCTTGCTAAATAAGAATTAATATTTAAACTGATTCAGAATGTGTAGAGATCTACTTTTGTGCTAAGCGATTGGAAATTAGAATTTCGTCAAATAACGTAAATTCGAATTCAAATGTTATTTAGGAAAGCTGTATTTTTTAACAAAAACAACATGAATTATGCAATGTTGTTATTATTATATACAATGTTTTTCAGCAATAGTACTTCATGACTCGCAATTTTTTGTTTTAGATTTTCTTTTCATTAGAGTAAAAAGCACAAAAAACTACTACTACAGAAAAAAAAATCAGAAATAAGACCTTTATTAATAGGGAAGTTTCGATCTATTAAATATTACAACTTTGATTACTAGATATTGTCAAGAGACTTACAAAACACAAAAATTCACCATCGCCAAATTTCAAAGCACAATGATTGATTTTTAATGATTTTTTTAAAAACCCAAGCGCAGAAAAAGTGCGCCTTGAAAACGAAACCAGTGACATCAAATAGTTCTACTTTTAGCATTTCACCCACAAAAATTGCATTGCAGCTATGCTGTCTTTTCATTGCAAAGTTTTTTTTTCTTCCGTGATAACAAGATAAGATAAAAGTATACTTTAGAATTTCAGTTTCCCTAATTTCAGTTAAAAACATCTGCACTTTGAATTCATTTCATTTTAATTCCATCATATTTATTTTTGATTTCGGTTCTTCTGATTTTGAGGTACGGTATTTCGATTTTCGTTAATAAGTTCTCTCTTTTTTTTTGAAACCGAAGCTTGAGAATATATTCAGAAGACAACAAGAAGATTCTACAAAACTTTTTTTAAATTTTTAAGCGTAAAAATGTATGTTTTTCGTGTTATCGCTAAAAATAGAAATTTTTAAATTGTTCAAGTAATACCCTTCAAAAACTAATTTTTAATTTTTGAAAAAAAAAAATCTCGTCTCTACGTGTTTTTCATAGAACTTTTTCCAACAAACATAGCTTCAAGTACATCCGCTATTAAGTTGGGGACAATGTTTTTAACTGTTTAAAAAAGTAACAGATGGTACCGACAGGTACCATCTGTTGGCCCCTCAGCGAAGTACATGGGGTGGTACCCAAAAGCTTCAGCATCATTCCAGCCATTTTGGATTCATAATACTAAATTAATATAAGCGGGACTTCTGAGTCCCGTCGGGGCTTCAAGGGTTAAATGCATAAACCTTCTTTAATGGTTTTTTGCCTTTCTTTTACTTTTACGGGAAATTAAACTAAAAACTGCATTGATTTATTATCTTGTTAGTCTTTTAATATCCTTTTAACATGAAACATAACTTGTGAAATTTATTGCAGTATTTTTAAATATGACTATGTTGTACATTTACGTGACAGAGACTTCTCGCTATAGTGACCAATTTTATTTGAATGACAGGAGTTGTTACAAGGACGGATACAAGGAAGGGGGCAACGGGGCGATGACCCCTCCATTGAGCATGGCTACTACCAGGTAGCCATTCCTCGAGGAACTTGGAATTGCTGTCGGATGTTTCAGAATTGCAGTCCTAACAACAGAAGTGTATTCCTTCTTTAATGAAGGGAAGGAGGTTAAGAGATTTTCCTCCGGTAATTTTTCGAAAATTGATGATGTTAGCGGATGTTCAAAACATTTGTCCGGAATCATGAAGAAGTTGAGGCTCTAAAACCGCAATTTTAGGTACCTTTGGTCGCAGAAAAGGGAAGAAATACATTTAAAGATATCTCCCACGCCTTAACTAAACTTTTATATTTATCAATAAAACAATATGCCCCCCCCCCCCAAAGATGTCTGAATCAAATACGTAGAGAGAGGCAAGTAAAAACATTAATCGCCCCGTCCTTGAAAAAGTTCTGGATCTGCACTTGGGTTGTTATAACAAATATCGACTATATAAATAATTTTAAAAAATGAAAATAACTATTTCCCTCTATCCCGGATGTAATTTCCGACATGGATAATTTTGCAGTTATTGACGTTTACTATCCGTTTTTTTTTTTTATAAAATTTTATTTATTTTTTTATTCTCTATTTCAAATTAGAAATTAAATGTTTTTGCAACGAATGAACACACAATAAAAGTGTTACATTTTTATAACACTAATATTTTTTTATAAATAAGAACTAATATCATAATCCATGACAATTTTATTTCAACATCAAATATACCTTATGTTCCATTTTTTGTACATGAGTACATGAGTTCATATTAGCTGCTTTTTGTACTTATTCTTATTCATTATCCTGGATTATTAAGAAACACTTACAACTAGAGATGGAACGAAGCGGCATTTGGCCGAAGCGCCGAATACCGAAGCTTCGGCCAACTAATAGCCGAAGCTTCGGCTGGCGCACATATTGAAGTTTTTGGATTAAATGCATAATAAATGCTCAGAGTTTTATACTGTTCTCCATATGTTTTAATATTCTTAGCGTTACACAATATTTTCAGCTTACTGTGGCATTCTTAAATTGATTTCATTAATTAAAGTTTATTTTTATTTTAATGTTCTTAGTATTACACAACATTTTTCAGCTTACTGAGTCACTCTTAAATTAATTTCACTAATTAAAAGTTTTCTTGTTTTGCTTTGATTTGTAGTGCTAGTACAAGAAAAGACGACATTACTATTTTTGTATTGCAAATTAGTAGTAGGAAGCTCTACTTGGAACATGAAAAGCTCAGTCTGCAGTTCAGTTGATGTTTTATAATAAAACAACTTGGGTGGATGTGTGCTACTAATGGACTGGACCCCTTCCTCATATTTTGATTTATGCAAAAATAAATAAATAAGATGTAGCTTTAAGTTATGTATTAGCAATTACTTAACTTGTTTTACTATATCCTGATTTTGTTGTTTAGAATCTTGATCAATGAAATACATAATAAGTTAATATATGTTGATAGATTAATGCATCTCTTTAAAAAACTGAAATTGTGTACTTATAAATTTCAAAAAATATAAAATTTTAAGAGAAAGTAATTCAGGATGCATAATAGTTGCACATCTGCCCCTGTACACATAAGAACCATAACCATTGTTTAAAGTTTCAAAGCTAGAAATCATTGAAAAATACTTAATGCAGTATATTTATATAGCTTTTATTTTAAAATAAAGTTTTTTTGAACAAATATAACGAAATGTAATATTTAAAAGAACATATTGTTAATAAATATTTTATTAATTATTGAATGCATTCTGGCTTCAAATGTTCAAATTGAATATAAATTTCTATTATGCTTTATCATGAGGAACAATTTTGAGTTAAAAAAGACTATCTTTTATGATAATAATTGTAACAGAAAATTTGCTGCATAAATTTCAAGCCGAAGCAGCCGAAGCGGCCGAATCACAACTCGTGCTTCGGCCAGACCGAAGCTTCGGCAAAATGGCCGAAGCTTCGGCCCGGCAGAAGCTTCGTTCCATCTCTACTTACAACATATTTCATTTTCAATTTAACACGTGACTCATTCCACGTCAAATCGCCTAATTTAAATAGTCGGCCGTGCCGTCGTGTCTCGGATTTTGTTCAATATTTTTTTACGGATAGATACCTATGAGATAAACGCAAATTAATTTTTAAAGATTTTTAGAATAAAAATTTAGGGTTGTAGAATTTTTTGAAATTTTGATTTTTTTAGAATTTTTGCTTTTTTATTTTTGGTATGCATTTTGAAAAAGCTCTATAACTTCCTCATTTTTCATTCAATTAAGCCAGTTTACATATCATTTTAAAGCTAATTATTTTCTCCTTCAATATTAGTGACAAAAGTGAGATTGTGAAAAATAGAATTTTGCCAATGGTCGTCTGAAATCAGATTTTGTGTTTTTTCGATTGGTATGTTCAATAGGTCATATCTCCGGAGTACCAACTAAGAACTGCCCAATTTTTTTTTCAGTGATTACAACATCATATACTTTTTATGTATAAAAAATTAGGAGGGTGGTTTTTGATGTTTTAGAATAAAAATTTCAAGTGTGTTTTTTCAGTTGGTATGATCAATAGGTCATATCTCCGGACTACCAACTAAGAACTGCACGCCACTTTTTTTCTGTTTTGACAACATCATACCCTTTTTGTGTATAAAAAATTGAGAGGGTGCTTTTTGTAGTTTTGGAATAAAAAAATCAAACGTGTTTTTTTCAGTTGGTATTATCATGTTTTTTTTCAAAAAACTTTACTTTAAAATCAACTTTTGAAACTTAAATTTGAGATTCACTCAGCATCACACGTCACAAGCAGATGAAAATGTATCCTATTTATTACATTCAAATGATGGTAGTTTTATATTGTTCTATTGCTTGCATGCTTTGGTAGTGAAAAGTCGCTGCAGAATTATTTTACTCTTCAGTAATTATTTGCTAGCCACTCCATCAACCGATAGGAATTACGATAAAGTAAACTGAAATGTCTTTAAATATACTTTCATTCATAGTTTGACAAAGAAAGACTCGCGAGCTCTTGGTGGTTGGAAAAATTTTATATTTGGTTTCCATTATTCTGAAGTCTACGTAACATTTTATAATTTGTTATCAAATGAAAGCATAAAAATTTCATGAATAACAATCTTTATTTCTACGATGTTCCGACAGTGGCAACAAAAGGTTTTTCAAACACAGAAACCTTCTTCACTAATATAGACTATAATGTCTAATGGCTTGAAGAAGTAATTCTCTCTGCTGCCTACTATTATTAAGACTCTTTCATTTCTTTGCTTTAAAAAATCTTCATTTGCAACCACTTCCACTGCTGTAACGAAAAACATCTGTATCCCCTTTATGTTTTGAGAGGCAAATTGAAATAGATCATGTGCATTTAAAATCTGTCCTTCGAGAGTTCTTTGAAGATTTGCTCTTATTGCAAGCCGTTTTATTGTGCCCCCTACTCCATCGCATGCATTTTTGCTATGACTCGTGGCAAAGAAATGCCATTCAGCTGCCATGTCGTGGTCTTCCTTGTGATAGCATAGTTTTTTTTTTTTTAATTGTACGGAGTTTTTAAACTTGTCGAAAACTTGATTTTCAAAGAAATTTGTTTCAAAAATTCAATAATAATTTTTAAATTTCAGAACAACAAAAAACACCCTTCTAATATCTTGATTATAAAAAACATTATGATGTTTTCATTATAGAAAAAAAATTGGCGCAGTTGTTAACTGGTAATCCGGAGATATGACCTATTGATCATACCAACTGAAACAACACGTTTGATTTTTTTATTCCAAAACTACAAAAAGCACCCTCCTAATTTTTTATACATAAAAAGGGTATGATGTTGTCATAACAGAAAAAAAGTGGCCGGCAGTTCTTAGTTGGTAGTCCGGAGATATGACCTATTGATCATGCCAACTGAAAAAAACACACTTGAATTTTTTATTCCAAAACAACGAAAAACACCCTCCTAATTTTTTATACATAAAAAGTATATGATGTTGTCATTACTGAAAAAAAAATTGGGCAGTTCTTAGTTGGTACTCCGGAGATATGACCTATTGAACATACCAATTGAAAAAACACAAAATCTGACTTCAGACGACCATTGGCAAAATTCTATTTTTCACAATCTCATTTTTTGTCACTAATATTGAAGGAGAAAATAATTAGCTTTAAAATGATACGTAAACTGGCTTAATTGAATGAAAAATGAGGAAGTTATAGAGTTTTTTCAAAATGCATACCAAGAATAAAAAAGCAAACATTCTGAAAAAATCAAAATTTCAAAAAATTCTACAACCCTAAATTTTTATTCAAAAAATCTAAAAAAAATAATTTGAGTTTATCTCATAGGTATCCGTAAAAAAATATTGAACAAAATCCGAGACATGACGGCACATAGCCTTAGGAGATTTGACGTGGAATGACCCACATAAAATAAATCAGTAAAATAAACTTTAAATACCTAAAATTCTAAAATGCATAATTACATAAAAATTTAGAGCTTTAGTTTAATTTCGTTAAAAAGTTGTCATTCCTCTGGATAAAGCTTACACACTAGCAAAGGATTAATGTAAAACATCTTTCACGCGCTTTGCAATTGACCAAAAATGGGAATAAGATGCCTTGCCAGATGGTGAAATCGGGATGTTTGTTTCAGAAGTCTTCAAGTTTGGCTACTTTTCTTAACATTTTGGCAGACTTTAACACCCCATGTCTCGAAAGCGAGGGGACGAGGGCAAATTATTTTTGGTTCAAAAAAATGTCTCAATGTGCTCTTTCGAATGGTACTAGTTTTAACTTTTTCCATTATTACATACAGTCATGTGGTTCCTTGAGGAGAAATAAATCAAAATATAAAGAAAAAATACTACTAACAAATTATATTCAAGCAGAAAAAAAGCACTGAATTTGATTTTTAACATCTAAAATTGGGTAACGTAAATTAGTAGTATGAGTGCTTTTATTCAAAATGTATTCACAATTTTGGTTCTAAATATTTTTCTTTGTTTCTTTTTTTCTTGCTCTGCTTCTTTTCTTTGGTCAAACGTCATACTCGTCGCTGTTGATACACTGAATTTACAAAACCAACAACGCAAAATTTTACCGAAAGTGGAATTATAAATCAAAAACAGGTTACACTTCGTATAGAACTATTCCCATAAAATAAGAAAGATTTTTCAAATTATTTTATTTCTGAACTCAAATGAAAAAGCATTCAGTCGTTCACGAAAAGTTAGACTTGGATTTTATTTATCATTCAGAAAACAAGTAATCATATGTCTGCTGATATGTTTTTCTTGTTTAGAAACTTTTATTAATGTTAAACACCTTTTCAGATTTATCTCTTTCATTTTACAGCTAATCTGGAGATTTTTAACAGCTTTTTAATTTAATTAACCTTGTTTAGAAAAACCAGACTTACTAGGAAGCTTAAAAAAGCAGCAACCCGAGATTAAAAGTTAATTAACACTTAGTAAGCTGCATTATAAAGATGTGTTAAAAAATTATCATCATAATAAAGTTTTCTAAAATAATTTGATGGGGACAGTTTTTCGTCGTGCAAATTCAGTGACGATATTTGGCCTTAAAAAGATGAGGTCAACTTAAAGTAACAAACTTTTAATAGGATGCATGATTACATGTAATAGTTGATAATAGTCATATAAATTTAAAAGTCAGTAGCTTTTCCAAAAATGTGTTGATGATAGAATTTTAAAACTTATTACACATGCTATTTTTCATGTTGCACATTTGTGCTCACTTTTTACTCTATTTAAAGAGTTTTCTAAGCTCCATTCATTTAATTTATTTTCATTAACAAGTGTAGAATTCATAAATCCCAAAACTTTTGTGTACGTAAATTCAATCATGACCATAAATGCAAGTCAGAATACAAAAAGTAATGTTCAAAGTTTAAATATTTTATAAGTTCACCAGAAAAGGTAAAAATATTTCTGATATAGTGCCCGCCACGAATAACATCACTGGATTATAAAATCAAATCTGGAAGAACAAAATCATTACTATATCAAAATATATTAAAACCATCCTTTAATAAAATCATTAGCGCCGTTTTATAAAATCAAGTTTTTGGAGAGTACATGTTAAAAACGAAGGAGGGGGGGGGGCAGAAAAATCTTTGAATAAAACCAGAATTTTCTTTCTCTTCAAGAAAGCAGAGGTTGACAGTTCATATCATTCAGTTTGAGTATAAATCGTTCGCTATAAAAATATGCCTAACCGTTAAGATTTCAGAATGATTTTTTCTTTCATTATTCTGTTTCTCAAACAACAATGAGTCAATATTTTAAAACCCTTGTGTAATTCTAAAAATGTACTTTTTACGTATGAGTTAAATTCGAATTGTGTTTTAATCAATAACTTGATTTTGAAGATAGATAATAGTAATTAATTTATTTTTTATTTTGTTTTCACTTTAAAACCTTTTATTTTTGTAATTTTATATATGCAGGTTTATAAAATCAACGGCTTAATAAAATCAAATATCCTCGGCACAAATGTGATTTTAATAAGCGGCGGACACTATACCCAGCATTTTTTAAAAAATTAAATTGGGTGCTCTGTTATACTGCCTATCCGAAATTTAATACTAAGGACACTAATTATACTGATAATGTAATTTTATGTAATTGTTTACTAAAAATTTATGCTTTTTTTCTTAACTCTGGCATGTAATCTTGGTTTTATTTCTTAGTGGGGCATTGAAATTCGAACTTTCTGTTTCCTGCTGAAAAACGAGAGGTTGGTGGTGGAGACAACTTCCCCCAAAAATTATAGTTAGTAAACCTTTTCTGAGCAATATATGCAGAGCAAAGCAGTTTATACTTTTCCATTAGAGATATTTATTCGCAACCATTGTGCACGGGGGAAAAAAAATCCTCAATCTCGGTTATGCGTACGTTTTATATTTCTCAAAATTCCCTCCCCAGGCATGGTTTCTTCTCTTCCCCTCTCCCCTGACATGGGGGGAACCTCTAAGGAGGAAAGTTTTCTTCGAAAGCAGGTTAGTGAGGCAGGAGGGTGGGAGAAGGAAGGATGGGAGGTTTCGGTAAAAGGTCATTTCATAAGCGTCATTACACTACGATTGAAATGAAAAAGAAAAATAAATATTGTCAGTGGCTGAACTCGCTACTTTTTTTGTTGGGTCTTGAGTAATTCGCACTGATGAAGAGGCTTTATTGTAACCTTGAAATAACAATTTAGAGTATTTTGCTCACTATTAGGGCTTTATTTATTGTTTTTCACTTTAATTGTAATTTAATAAAGTATTTTTGAGCTTTTTTTCATCATTTAGATTCGATTTACTGATAAGAAATTCTGTACCCCAGAACCAGAACGACGTAAGTCCAAAAATGGCCATTTTCAGTTTTTGCTTCATTGTATGTAGAATCTTATTCCACATCGACTCATTAAAACAGTATTCTATAAAACAAATTCCTTCATAATCATTTAGCAGCGTGAAAAGAGCGCGAGTCCCATCCTTTGCATGTATCCCACAATCGTTTTTCCCCTCGACTGAAAAATGACGAAAATGGACTTATGTTAGTCTGGTTCTGAGGTACAGAATTTATTCTTAAAGACGTGTCCTTGAGCTCTCTCGTTGGAAGAGAACACAGAAAAAAGTTGTTGAAGAATTTAAAACGAGATTATATTTTTGGGTAAGTTGGAGCTATGAGGAAACTTAGCGCCACTTCATATTTATAGTATATAATGCTTTAAAAATGCATAAAAAGTCTGAAGATTTTTTCAACACAATGGAAAAATGTCTATAGATTTTTCACACCGTAAATTTCTGAAGATAAGCTTAAGAAATCATCCAAACTACTTAGGTTAAAAAAAAAATTGAGACTCTCTCAAGTGGGCGACCTTAATACTTTTTATTAATTATATAGACATGCTATATAAAAATAGAAATAGCTTGTCTTTCTTTTTCTCCAAAAAACTCCTACCTTTTATCTCAGCGCATCAACATTGCAATATAGCAAGAAAGATATGGGTAGCTGCCCTTTATCAAATTTGGATCTCATGTTTTTTTTATTATTATTATTCAGTTCTTTTTTGTCATTGGAAACGAAATGCATGGAGCTCCAGATTATTAGCATCTGAGCTTGAAGCATATTAAAACTAATATTAGTAAAATAACAAGTTCCTTTATTTTGTGTACAGTGTACATATAACTCATCTCCAATCAGAAGGATAGTTCGAATGTCATGTTATTTTGCTGCCATTTAGCGTAAACATGTGTAGGCGAAATTCGCATTTGGCTCTCATTTGGGTACTAGTAAAGGGTTTGTCTCCCTAAATCCTAATTACCTTTTGGCAATAACTAATAACAATATGTTCCCGGGGGGGTGCACATTATTATACGCGGGTTATGTTAATAGGGTGCCTATCTAGTGCACCAATCGAACTCGAAAGCGGCATTCCGACCTCCAATTACGTTCAACGCGCGGAATAAAAGTGATTTAGGTGTAGACATTTTGCAAGGGTTATTACGGGGCGAGCGATGAGTGGCCGAGTTTGAAATTGCCTCATGCCGACGTCACTCACGAGGTATTTCCTCTGCTGGGGTTGCCAGGAAGATCAGGAAGAGAGGATTCGCGCCAAGCGCTGCTCCGAATGCAATCAGCTGTTTTTCCGACTGGATTGTTAGATGAATGCCCTGGCACATCAGAAAACTTGATTTATTTTATAGAATATGTTTTATTTCTTTTATCTCTATCTGACAAAAGAAATAGTTTCATTGCTTACTGCATTACGACATTATAAATTACTCGTATTTAATTTAAATACGAGTAGTTTATAAATTTAATAATAACAATATGAATTTTGACGTCTTGAATTCAAATCACACCAGTATGGGTTTTTAGAGTTCAAAACTCACCCGAAATATTTCAAAACTATTCCAAAAAATGCTTTTTAGTGCCCTTTTTTGCTGAATAATAATATTACTACTATTTTATTTTTAATTTTCTTACTTACTTTTCAATTTCATTTGAAAAATGAAACCATCATTAGTGAATGAGAGTACAAATTAATTGATTTTTTTCTGTTGTAGTTTTTGCAAACAATTTCATACACAACAATTGAACTGGGGCGAAGATGCTTTGTATACAGCAAAATTTTTTTCTACATTGGAAAGATATGAAATTACTTTATTTTTCACGTTAATGCCCCATAAGCATCTACTGTAACAGAAAGCAATAGAATATAGAACAAAATTTTATTTTTCATATAGATTTCAAAAGAAATGTGTTGGTAAAACCCTTCCCGAACCATTAGTCTGGTTGCGGCATTGATTCAAATCATGTTTTTTCGCAATTACGAATCGGTTGAAACTATAAAATTATTTTCTGTCGTAAAGTGACTATACGGTTTGATTTGGTTTAACTGAATGCAAATTTCTGTAGCTTGAAAAGTACTTTTGAAGTCGACTGTATGTTTGGAAACGAGTTCTGAGCCGGTTTCTGCAAGTTGTATGTTCTGTTCTATTATGTTGTAAATACGTTTGCTTTAAGTTAATTATTTACTCCTTTGCTTAAGTTATTTTTCAATTAGTTGATGGAACAAATTAAAGAATATTTAAAAGAAAATAATGAATTTGAATCTTGGATTCAAATTATGTTTCTCGCAATGACAATAGGTGTGTAGGCGGGGAGAAGGAGCAGGGACCGTTGGAGTGCCCGGAAGCCATGTTGCACACTTCGAGTCCAATGTGAAAAAGGGACTGCGCTAGGTTTGAGCTAAAAAAAATAATAAATAAATGCAATTTGTCATTGCTCAGCAAAAATAATACTGAAAACAAAAACTAAACGTTTTATCCAAGCAAAAATCACTTATTGAGAATATTTTTGTCAAAATTTTTTTAAATGCTGATAGTTTTTACATTGCCCGTTTTGGCGATCGCAAAATTCACCATTGTGAAATAAAATGTCGCCAAAACAGCGCTAGAATGACGCAAACGGTGAGCAAACATTGAAGCACGTCAGCTGCTGTCATCAGAGGGAGCGACTGCTGCTCGAGTTCCTATTGGTTGGCTCTCATCCTCATCAAAATACTGTTATCCGAAATTCAAGAGAAGTGCATGCTTTGGAGTTTGGATAGAATTAAACTTTCTGACGAACAACTGTTTGAGTCGATATTTGGATCACTCGAACAAAACGTATTGATTTCTCCTTTTGTATAAATCTCGGGAAATAAAGTAAAGGAATATAAACTGCTGATAATGCCATCCTTGTTTGAAAATGCGATAGTAAAAAAAAAATAGGAAAAAACACAAATGAAAATTTTTTGTTTTTTGACCACTCTTGAATCCCCCACTGCTGATAAGTGATGGATTCAACCTTTCCAAAAATACTACTTTTAATTTACCTACTTTATAATCGTATTGGATTATTTTTTATTCTGTTGTACTAATTTGTTATATATATATATAAAGGTATGTATATATATATATATATATTAATGCAGTCCTTATTTTTCAACTTTGTCTTTTCTTAAGCCTTATACATATGCATCATACAATATTTGTGCCAATGTTCCAAGGTAATTAGAACATGAATTCTAATTGTTTTATAACGGAGGAAGAAAATTTTCGGTAAAAACGTCGAAAAGAAAAACTAGCAATTTCTTCACAACACAAGATAACAGTGGCGTATCCAGGAATTGATTTTGGGGGGTGCACATCGAACATCGACACTGTGATGAGAAAGGGAAAAAAGCAAGAAATATGGTGAAACTTTAAAAACGTAGTATTTCGATTTAATTTTTTGTATTGAACGTTGCTCAAAGATTTTTTTTTTTTTTTCACAAAAATGAATATCATGCAAGAACAATAAGGCGTGGGTACATCGCTCATTTTCCTCTTACATTTCCACAATTACAGAATAACAATTAGTTTTGCTTCTTATTGTCGAAAACAGAAAATAGTATGACAATATTTCAGTGTCCATAAAGTATTTTTCATTGAAAAAACCGGAAGTATATTTACATGAAGGTTACATGTTTTTTCAAAATTCGGTGCCACCATTTTTTATAGTCTTACAAAATCTTGGGGGGTGCATTGGTCCCTTGGCACCCCCCTCCCTGGATACGCCACTGCAAGATAAGGAAAAAAAAGTTTTGTATGAATTTGTCCTAGTTATGTCTTCAAAACTTTACGTCATAACAGTTTAAAACAAACTAAAAATTTTTTAAACAGATGTAGTTTACACTGGAAAACTAATATATTGATGGAATTTTTCCCCAATTCATATTTATCAATCAAATTTAGAAAAAATGAAGTCTCTTTTCTAAATTATGAAATTGTAATGAATGAATAAGTAAATAAATAAATAAAGACAAAGAAAACAAAGACAGGAAACGAAACTGTAATCAAATAACTTTATTAATATTTTACATTACACTTTAGTATTGTGTATAAATAGTAAAAATATAAATATATATATTAACTAATAAATAGATATTTGCATGCAATAATATATTATTTATTAATACTTGCTTATGCATTAAGTTAAATTAACTCAAAAGTCCTTGTAATTAAACTTAAAAATTTAGAAAACATCGCAATTAATACTGTACTATTAATCAAATAAAATCCTACAGCAGCTCTAGTTACACGATTTCAAACTTTAGGCTGCATTCGGTTAAAAGAAAAGTTATAATTAAATTCTTTAAAAATATTTCAAAACAAGAATTGATTTTTGATAATAATTGGAAAGCATTTGAAGCTATATAGAATTACCTCCCATTAATTTAGTTTAACTCATCTAAAAATGTTTTTTAAAACTCTTATACAAATTACGAAAAAAGGGAAAAAAATAATTTACAATATTTGAGCTTCAGCACAGAAACACTACTTCTCCTTTGCGTTTTGAATCTAAAATAAAAAGGAAATATACATTTTAATAAAAAGCAGAAAGAATGCTAAAATATTTTTTTACCAGTAATAAATTTGAATATACTTTGTAAAAAATATGGGGCAAAGTGAAATGGTGAATTATTTGCTCTGCTTTGAGCACCACATATCTGGTAATATTTTAACTATGTTGTTATAATTGTACTCGATTCCAGTCTAAAATAGGAATTGCCTCTGAAAATCAAAGAAAATGATAATACAAGCAGGTTTAAAAAATTGAGACTCGCGTTGTAATATTTTGTAACAACTCAAAAATTATTTTAGACATCATAAAATAATAAAATTCTTATTATTAACATTTTAAACATTAATTGAGACTTACTAATACTCAGTGGAGTACTTATGTATTAATATTCCGCTTATTTTATATTTTTGTACAGTAAGTCACGTGCATGCCGGGCAAAGTGAAATAATTTGTTTCGCTTACTAATTTAATCTTTTATTAAATCATGTGCATATTCCTTCATTAATTCATTTATTTACATTCCTTCGTTTAATAGTTCATTTATTGATTCATTCATTCACTTATTTTATTATTTATTCACAATTTTATGCACACATTCATTTTTCTTATACATTAATTAGATTGTTTATTTATTCCTTTATATTGTTTCATTTGAAAAAAAAATGTTTTTAATAATTTTAAATCATTCGACACACTTAATTCGAAAGCGCTTGCGCTTATAACGAATTACTGCTAAGACTAATTTCGGCCAGCACGAGTTGATTTTAAAGGTCCCTTGGAGTTATTTTTAAAAGAGGTTGGATTGTAGATGATATTTCATTAGAGAAATGTTTCACCCTTGACTTTATGCCCCATGAAAAGAAAAAAAAAAGTGGAATTTTCGCTCTCTCTCTTTTTTTTAAACACAAACATACTACTAAAAAAACATAGTTCAAGGCAAATCTAATTACAAAACAGTTTTCTTTATGTGCTGTCATTTTCAAAACAAATTTCAATGTATTCATTCTGAAAATGGTGAGTCACCCTATTTCACTTTGCCCAATATTCCCCTACATTTAAACGCTTCACATCATTACCATAAAATTCATACATTTTTAAAAATAAAAATAACATTTAACGCAACCAAAGCATAAGACTTTTTTCTTCTCCCTTTACTCACAGGACACTCCCACATCCGATCACAAGAATTGGAACAATCACGCTCACCTGTTGCTTCAATCTACGAGGAAATAAAAACTAAACAAGCAAGATTCTTCTCCAAACCTCGGGAGGGGGCGAAAAATATAAAAAGTAGGGATAAAATAAAATGGATAAAGAAAAACGCGGAGAAATACCCTCGGACAAAAAGTAACCATTGTACATAATAAGCGGCTTCTGCATGAGGCACTATACCAAAGAGATAAAAGCTCGGCGAAAATAAAATAAAAAATAATAAAGTGAAGTGAAGAGGGGAAGGAAAAAATCCTACCCAGAGTCGGCAGAAAGCAGAGGAGGGGGTGAAAGTAGCAGACATTTTCAGGGAAGAACAGACATAGATACATACATATTTGACACTACTGCGCGAAGGCTACGACCATTTTCATTTTGTTTTTTGGTGTTCCAGCGTTCGTTTTTTTTTCCCTTAACTTCTCTTCGTAAAATCTTTTTATTCCTATCGAGGAATCGTCGACTGTGGAAAAGGAAAACACCGAGGTAAGTATATATATTCCCGATGTGGAATGGCAAGGCGTTCAAAACACATAATAAACGCTTTGTCTAAGCGAGGAAAAAACCTGGGACAACTTTTTTTCTTCCTCCCTAGTAAAATTGGAAAGGATTTAGGGAAATCGATTCTGTTTTTCAAAGGCTAGGGACAAAGACTTCCATTTACAGAACGACAATTTGATACTATCCAAAATGTAACAGTTCAAAACTATTCCACGTTTTGAAAAAGAAACTAAATAACCTAAAATCACACGATTTTAATTCTGAAAGAAATGTGAGCATCGCTTTGTCTATATAGAAAAATGTTCCAAATAAACAGATAGCAACGCTCAATTTCTACATAAATTTAATTCAAGGGTCATTCAAATTGACTTAGACTTCATGCCCGCAAAAATAATAATTTTTTTTCTTTTAAAGTAATGAATGCTTTCACTTAATGACTTTACTAAGCTTTAATACAACTAATTTGCTTAGAAAATATGAAACATTAACATTTAAGTCGAGTAAAAGAGGTACAGAGATGCATTTTCAAACATGTTTTCTGCTTTTTCAGCTAAACATTAAGCTCTGCTGTTATCTCTTTCTTAAAGTTGAAATTTTATAAAAAAATATAAAACGATAATTTTGACAAAAAAATAAATAAATAAATAAAATTTCGACTAAAGAAAATTTGGAAACATGCAAGTAAACTTGAAATGACCCCGAAAACAAAACATTAGAGGATTAAAAAAAAACAATAAACAATAAAAAAGAAAAAAAGAAAAAAATATATTTACTGAATCAATTCATTCGGACAAAACATAATAAATTCTTGTTTTTTCGATTAATTGCAGTTTTAAGTCATCCAAAATTATCAAAATCAAATTTAAAAGCACTCAAAAAACTGAAAATTAAGCTACAAGGTTAATATAGTTGCTCTGTTTCTATTGCCTTCCTTTTTTTTAAGGATAATTTGGATACAGAAAGTACTGTGTGACAATTAAGAAAGAGGACGGGTTTACAGCAAAATGTAACATGAGAAACTAAGTGCAATGCTAAAATGTATTTCAAAATAAAACTTTCACAACTTTATTAGTTTCGAATCAAGACTGCTACAAAATGGTATTTTGTAAAGTGAGTTCGAATATAATATTTACATGGAATCCTGAATATAGAACTATTTTTATGTATTTAATACGAATAACTATCACAACAATTCAATAGAGATACATAACGAACGATTAAAAAATATTTTTGCAATTGCTTTTTCGATTATTATGCTTCAATAAGAGCAAACGACTTCATTGATGATAAGAAACAAATCTAAAATACTAAAAATAAAAACAATTTTTAATTGGGGGGGGGGAGATACTTTCTTCTTCTTCTTCTTTTTTTTTTCTTTGTGACAAACGTTGGAACTTGCATTTATGTTGGGGTAAAATAACTAAAGAGTTATTTCTCACTAATTTATCAACTATAAGCACAAAAGAATGGATATGAGTAATTTCATTATACTGATGTAATAAAATTAGTAAATTATCTGCAGCACAGTTCAGTCATTTTATTTCCACATTTTGCTTTAATAACTGATTTACAAATATTTAGAAGCCTCAAAATAATAATTTCAAGTATTAAAGTCGTTATTAACTAAGAATAAGTCGTTAAGTACCGGTTCCAGTTGAGTTATTTAAATAGAGATTAGAAGGTGTTGAATGTTTTCACATCCATGGCAAATGTAGGATAGCAACGATAACTTATTGACTGATGAACCATACCACAAATTTCCGTTAACCCATTTATGCCCAGTAGCCTAAAAACGGGACGCTTGTTAGTTACTGCAGAAAAAGACCTGCAATACGTATATCCTTTTACTAAAGCTGTTTTTCACAAGTGGAAGATTCCTTCTTCTTGAGAAAACTATATGAAGCGACTAGCTGGACATTAGAGTTCATTTATTAACAGTTATTTTTAGGTAAACGAGTAAACAACGATACAGCATGGGTAGTCGCAGAAAGATGGTGTTTTTTTTGAAAAGTTATTTTTCATAAAATTAAACTATTTTAAAACGATTTGCTTAAAATGAGTCACAGAAGTCCTTCGTAATGTTAGTTTGCAAAACTGAAAAAATCATTTTTGTATAATCATGCTCATTTGCTCATATATATGCCCAGTGTCCCATAAACATGACATTGAATAACTTAAGAAATGTGGCAGCGGTGATCTATTTGACGCCTAAAATGTATTTAAACCAGTCCAAGTAAGAGTTAAGCAGATTAAAATTGAAAAAAAATGTTTAAAAAAAAACTTGGGCATAAATGGGTTAAATTCATTTCTTACAAGTAAATAACAGTTGCATATAAAACCTTACGTAAAATGATGAAATGTGAGTGAGTTAATCTGAAACAAGCTGGAGAAGAATGAAAACATAATTTGTTTTTATGAATATATTTTACTCATAATGAAAAATTATTACGTCAATAAACTAGAGAAAAACAAGACATGAATGAATACAGTTGCACAACAAAGTAACAAGAAAACAACTTTGAAACGTTTGTGTCAGATGACTTTATCTTCAAAAGCTTACTCTTTTTTGCATTCTTAAAGGGGTTCCTGAAAAACCCAAAACACGTGTCTGCTCTGCAATCAATTGCTTATTTGTGCAATTCTAAGTTGTTTTTTCAATTGGCGGCGAAGGAACAACAATCGTAATAACTTTCAGAAGCATTGAAAAGCAGTACTTTCATAACGGGAAACATTTCTTCAACACATACGCAGTTCAGATTACTATTCTTTAACACAAAAAGGAATATTTCAATCTACTTTGCTGAAAACCTTGTAACAAGACATTCCTAATATGAATCGCAATTTAAACTTAAGCTACACTAACGCTGCTTCAATGATAATTTGTACGTCTTTTTTTTTTAAACCAAAGAAGCTGAGTAATGATTACTAATATAAACCCACTATGGCAAGAATGACTAAAAATTCACACAATGGTAAACCCAACCACAAAAAGTATAGATACTACACTGATTCAGGCATTTAATTTTAACTACGCACAAAAGTATTTCAAAAAAAACTAAGCTGTATAGAAACAATTGCTGCCACATTCTTCACTACATTTTATGTGGCTCATAGCCAATAAATTTATTTACGATTAATGTATGCAGGGGGAGGGGAGCAGCATCTAAGGATCATTTAATCGCTATCTACAAAGTTTTAAAAATTGATAACCAATAAAACGCTGGAATAAAATTTAATAGAAGCTTCGTAGCTATTTTCTTCAGCATTAGAATTCTTATCACACATTCAAAGCAACAGATTCAGTTTTAGCATCAACGTGGAAGAGTTTTTAAACAAAAATAAATAAGTAAATAAAAAGAAGTTTAACAACGAATAGTTATATCGGTGATCGTGAAAAAAGATCATAAAAATTTGCTTTAGAAACTCAATTTTTCAACAGTTAAAAAACATAAAATAAAGGACGCGAGGAAATTAGTTGACATGACCGGAATACGAAATGTTCTTTATTCAATATCTTAGATGTATACACAGTTTGTTTAAAAAATATACTATTTTTGATAAGAAACATTAAACAAAAACATTATCTTGAACATCACATAAATTGAATAAGCTGTCTAGCTTATTTACTTGCAGAGCGTATTGATGAGCAGTGTTTAAGGAATTGATATTAAAGGCTAATGGTCAAGTTAATGGTTCAATAGGAAATCGTTTTGTTTTGTTTTTTTATCCAGAAATAATGCAGTACAATTGAGAAAATGATGGACAAATAAGGAATAAGTTTCCAATTATTAAAGAAATCATTTACGTATAAATGATTTGTTGTCGACTGTTTAAAAACTTGTTTTGATAAATTATTTCTCCCACTATCACCTGTACGGAAAAAGTAATGATAGAAATCATGAGCTATGAATTCAGTTAGGTTTTACAAAATAGTCAAGAACCACAAAACATTTCATTAAAAAATCAATATGAAAATGAAAAAATGTACTTAAGGCATAATCATGCAAAAATAATTAATTAAAACAAAAATTGCAGATGGAATGTTTGTTATACAATGCTGAAATACAGTAGAAGCTAGAAGAAATTTTAAAAACTATTATTATCGTTAAAATGACGAATAAAAACAACTAATAAACATCAATCTTAAAAATTAAAAATGTTTATACAGCGAGACTGCTATATAACGAAAAGTTTTCCAACCATTAATTGCAGTGAAAATACTTTTGCATTAATAATAATAATTAACATGCATACAATTAATGAACATATGATTTGAAAAAAAGTATCAACAAAATACTCGAAAGAGAGAATCTGTATGTAATAGGATTTTTTTTTTTTTTTTTTTAAAAGCGGAAGCAAGTAGCTAACATTACTGCACAGGAAAAAAAAAATCAGTCGATATCTTTTTCTCCTTCGCAGCGGAAATAGGAGAATATCATTTCCTTCCAATCGATCAAGTACTATTACAGGTTATATGACATTCCTCATGAGAAGAACAACTGAATACTAAGTGCTTAGCACAGCCACTACCTATACTAAATAGCATCACAGGAAATAGTTAGCAATTGTACTTTAAAAAAAATGTCTAACTAAATATGAATAACGAGATTTGGTTGCAAAAAATATCGAATTCCTACAATCTGGTTTGAAAAATTAACAAGCTTTTAAACATTATTAAATACAAAATTGGCTGTAAGTGAACAGATTTTTTTTTCTTATCAAATAATAGTAAATATATTTATATTCATATTAATTGGGAAAAAATGATCATTATATAATAAATGATCTTCAATCAAATAGCGGAAAAATAGGGCAGATTAATATATATTTCATTTAAGCAAAACCTTATTATATATTTTATTATACTTTGTCGTTGATGAGTTGAATGAACAAGCTTTTGAATTATTTCCAAAAGGAGAAATGATTAATAGGAATAAAAATCAATTTTTAATAAAGTAAAAGAAAAAATATTTTCAAGAGTGAACTAAAAACAAGAATAGTGGGCTTTTGAAACTTTCCACATCACAATTTCTCAAGGCTTTTCTCGGTTTGGAAGTGCTATTTAAAAAATTTTTAGTCGCTAAATATTTTTAGGCAATTCCATATTGCAAAAAAAAAAGCATCGATTGATGCCCAAAACATGTCCAAATAGATAAGGTCCATGTTTCGTTTAACGAATTCTTGAAAAGCATGGACTCTACTTCTATGAAATGCAGTTAAATTCTGAAGATTTCCAGAAACAGTATTTATACAATGGTATTTTGGCTCCGTACCGGGACGTCCGTACGACAGACGTCCGTTAGGGAGAAAATGCTATTACAGTTAAACCTGTCTATCTCGAATTTCACGGGACAGAAGAAAAATTCGAGATACGGAGGTTTCGAGATACAGAGGTTGTGATAAAATTTACAAAAATAAGCAATTGGAACAAAGTCAAATACTTAATAGATTGTTTTGCATTGATATTGTTGAATATTTTACTGTACGACATGTTGTGAGTCCACGTTTTACTAATTGTGATGACTATATCGATAGCAAGTTAATGCATACCTTTAAGTAAGAGCATAGTCTTTGAATGATTGTGCAAAAGATGATTGTCTCCAAGTTATACTATTGATAAAGGTGGCTGGAGATAAAATTCAAAAACAAGAGTCGTCGAAATTCGAGATAGAGAGGTTTTCGGAGAAAATCATTCGAGATAAACATGAAAAAAAAAAACATTAAATTTATGCTGCAAAAGCAGGGAAAAATTCGACATAGAGAGTTTTTCGAGATTGGCAAGTTCGACTGTATTTCTATACTTTTTCTGTAAATCTTCCAAATGTATTTATTATATGGTAGTAAAGACCATGTTCTTCATTAAATTCATGAAATAAAACAAAAATTGAACATACATGCAGTTTTTGTAAGCTGCTTTGTGACAAATGGATACGCCTGTTACCGTGAAATTGCCCACTTGTTTTTCATACCTTTATATGCACTTTTAAACCGTACACTGTAAAAAATGAATGTTGTTTTTACAATATAATACAGCTTATTTTATAATAATAAACTCTAAAATCTGCTAATTTTACAGTAACTAAGGGGTTACAGTACCTTTCTAACAATTTTCTTCAATTTACGTGAAAAGCGTAATTCTTTTAAACCATTGTTTCTGCACTTATTTAACAATCAATAATCTATTTTCAAACATTAAAAATTTTGCTCACATTTTTAGAAAATTTGAAAAATTTAAGAAAATTTCAATTTTTTAAAAACCTTAAGGCTTTTTTGATTTCGCACTTATTTCAAAATTTCTTTTTGCTAAATGATGACAAGAATTACCTCTAAAAATCTGTGCATTCATTTTTTTATATATTGATTTGAAAATATTTTGTGATCTATTATGTAAAAAATTATTAGAAAATTTTGTTTTTAAAGGTTTAACAAGCTCTAAAAATTTTAGTAATTTATAAAATGCTTATTCAATGCACAGTTTTGTTAAATATATTATCCTGAGTGCAAAAAATATTGCTTTAAAGTTGTATCTTTAATAGAAAAAAATCCTTAGCATTTCCAGTAACATAGAAACACTGAAAACTGATCATCGAGAAAAAGCACTTTAAAGTTTTGCTTTTCCATTAGAACACATAGCATGCATGCCCTAAAGTCACTCATAACTTTTTAAATAATTGAGCTAAATCAATGCTATCTTTTCCGAGTGTTTAAGTAAATTTTACTTTTGAAATAAGCAATAAATTTTTTTTGGTCGTTTGGTCATTTTTGAGGTACTGTAACCCCTTAACTATAACTGCTAACTTTACAGTAATAAACTGTAAAATTACTAATTTTACAGTAATAAACTGTAAAACTGCTAA
Organism: Uloborus plumipes; assembly: GCA_038373865.1. Lineage (NCBI taxonomy): Eukaryota > Metazoa > Arthropoda > Arachnida > Araneae > Uloboridae > Uloborus > Uloborus plumipes. Next base: position 12,997 of record JAXGGA010009890.1, on the reverse strand, counting down.
TTAAAAGGTTTATTGCCGTGCATTTTACAGTTTTAAACTGGAACCTCTGTTGCTGGTATTTTACTGCTGCTTTTACAGTGTAATACAGCTAAATTTTACGGCAATCAACTGTAAATTTCTTCAGTAAGAAACTATAAAATTGCTAGCTTTGAAGTTTATTATTATTACAGTGCATTTTACAGTTTTAAATTGGAACCTCGGCCGCCAGAATAATACTGTAAAAACAACAGTTCATTTTTTGCAGTGTAGTCTATCCTGCTAAAGCATGGCCTTATATTCAGCTTTGAAAATTACTATGACGTCAATGAGAGATTTAACTATCGAATCTTTACCGGTTAAAAGAGCATAACGTCTGCCTTTTTTAAAGACTCAGCAGCGATTTTTAAATCTACCAGGAAAACTAATAACCACCAAAACAAGTACGATATCAAAACTGCTTAAATATTTAATACCAACAGATAATGTACTAAAATGTGTTTTCCTTCCAAGATTTGCCGCAATCTGAATCTGCAAGCCATCCTAAATCTCATTCGCAAAAGCGTCGCGGTCGTGCTGACTGCTCTAATTTCCGAAAATTGGATCCTTTCGTATAAAACATTAAAACCATAATTTCAAACAACCTGAAGAAAGATACACCGGTATTCTATTACAGCAGTTTTGTAATGGGATTTGCCAAAATACGTTCCATTTGTGTGCCCTTTCGCAGATGAGAAGGAAGTTTATCTACTTGTAGACACAATCGCTGTTCGTTGGTTTCCATTAAAACGGTTTTAATCGGATTAAGTTGACTCGTTTTGTTTTGGAGAAGCACCGGCTACACTTTTATTCATTGAATTTAAATGCAAAATTACTTCTACAACTCCAAGCGTTGAGCATTTAGACTTTGAACATGGATTATTTCCAAAACATTGGCAGGGTAAAGGCACTGAATATGAGGTATCTTTTATTTTTGTTTCTTACAACTAACATGGTAGAGGGGGAAAAATAATAATAATAAGCGTAAAATGAACGTCAGGGTTCAGGGATTAGAATCATTTGACTTTTAAAGCTTAAAACAAAAACTACAGCTATAAACTTTTATTTTTCCAAAAATCAGGATTACTCAATATTATGAGATACCAGAAAATAACATAAGAAAACAACTGTTTGCATTATAAAACAGACCTAGAAAAAACTTAGAACTGTCTGCCAACTGAAATAGTTTTCAAAAAAAATTTTCAGAAAAAAAGGGATTTGCTTCTCCTAAAGCTAAATTTAGGCAACCAGCAAAAAAGTGAAGTTAAAAGAAAGTCGAGTACCACTGAGCGTTGAGCGACGAGCCTTTTTTTTTTTTTCAATTTTATTTACTTGTTTCAGTATTAATAATAAGGGGAAACCTTAAAATTGGCAATCAACATTTGGTGCTCAGCAAAATAATAATAATTATTATTATTATTATGTATCAAAATTGTCTGCAAGCTTTGAAAATTTTCTGCGAACAGTGTTCGCGTGTTCGTCATATTATATGGGTCTGATTTCATAAATCAATTTTTATTTACTTTGATACTTTCTTCTCCTATAAACAGAAAGGTCTGTATGAGCCTATTTGAGACAACCCACAGTTCACCCTACTGAGCATTTGAATGTAAGCTTGCGCTATCACATGCCTCGCACAAAAGATACATGCTTCACCAATATAGTGTATTTTGCTGCATACTGCGCCCCCCCCCCCATATTGCGCGCTTCCCCAACCTGATTTCATTCGTAATCACATGTTTTAATCGTTTATTCTTGAAATCAAATAAATACAAATAAAAAGGAGCATATACTCAACAACAATAATAAAGAAAAGTTTCACTTTTTCAACATAAGTAATAAGGTAACGAAGTAATGAGTAGTAAAATCAATTCAAATAGAAATAGAAGACATTATCATAGGTTTTAAGACGGCGGTACAGCTAGAAACATATTAAGCAAAACCCAAACTTTAACTGTGGGGAGGAAAAAAAACTAATCAGCTTAAAATAATAATGCAAGAAAATAACGAAGAGAGTTAATTATAGCTGCATCTGATCAGCCGCCGATGACGATTACAGCCAGAGATCACAGGTGTTATCCATTTAGTTCATACTGTTTCAAAAGTCTTTTGGCCTTTAGAGTCTACTGTGCACAGGGTTGCCAGACGTCCCGGATTTCAAGGGACAGTCCCGTTTTTTGAAATATTGTCCCGCGTCCCGGGAACCTTGATACGGGACGGCTAAAGTCCCGTATTCTGGCTAGAAGCAGTATTTTACAAAACGAAACATTATTTTCAGAAAAAAATGAAGTAAGAAAATTGATTGAATTATGATATTTTCCTGTTCTGAAGGAATGTTAGTGTTCTATTCATGAAGAGTAGAAATTATTGTGACAATCAATTCAACAAACGTTCATTGTAAAAGTGGTGTATCTTCTTGTAAAGGATTTTACTATGCCTTATTATGTAAAAAGCCCTTTTCAATTATGAAAGAAATATGTATTCAGCTACTATTAGTCACTAGATTTTTTGAATCAATCAATTTTCAATCTTTTGAAATTTGCTTCGCTTCGCTTTTATACTAAAAGATGTTCCTAAATATTATTCCATTTAGCAAACAAATACGCGTTTTAAAAACATGAAGATACATAACTTTTACTATGAGCAAGATAAATATAAATTACAGTGATCTTTATGGCAACGTAGGACCATCAAAACTTAGAAAGAATTACTGCAGCAGCAAAATCGAGTAGCAAATATGATTAAAAAAAAAAGTAATTTCCCGACATTATATAAGAATAATTATCATGTTATTATATTGACAAAACTGTACAGTTTTTCCCCAAAAAATGTTGTATATTGATTTTTTTTTTAAATTTGTTTTAGGTTAACTTCTTATAGCGAGTTCAAGTAGTAAGGTTTAATTCTATGTCTACTCAATTGTAATCAAAATTTTTGTTAATGACTCATTAAAATTATTTTGCATTCAAATTTTCCCATGGGTACGTCTAGTTTTCTGAAAAAGTACATACTAAACATTAGTCATCAGTAGAAGCGCCAATTATATTTTTCACGCCAAGACAGGCCCGTCATTTGGGGAATCAGGACGGGTGGTCAATGGCCTCCCCCTGATTTTGGGAAATAAATGTATTTACATATAAGTGGGTATGGCTTTTGCTTTTTTTTTTTTTTTGTATCATTTGCATTGAAATGTGGTATAATTTACCTTTTGCCCCCCCCCCCTCCGGCAAAATTTGAAATGACTGGCCTGCGTCAGGAAAAAGGGGGTTAATAACAGGGAGATACGAATTTTCACAATTTTTTTTTTTTACCGCTAATATTCATGACGAAAAATAACTACCGTAAAATGGGGTGCATAGGAACAGCGGGGTCAATCAGAACAAAACTTCCAGACCGTACAAAGAAATTCTTCATAAATATACTATTGGGTATTTTTCACCATTAATTTTTTTTTAGAAAGGTAAGATGATAGGAAGTAGGAAAAAATTACTTTTGTCAATCTGGCAACGCTACTGGCTTCTAAGGAGGGCTGTAAGTGGAATGCTAGAAAACATCACATTTTCATATACTGCAAAACTTCATATGCAAGAACGAACCTTCTTATATTTTAAACCTAAGAGTGGTATGTTTCAATTATACATGTATCTGAACAACAGAATACCACATTAGAATTTACATTTTTTATAAATTGTGTCATAAAAATGAAGAATTCTGAAAAATGCCATTGGAAAAAAAAAATGCGGGGTGAATCGGAACACTTTGTTCTGTTCTTCCAATTCAAACTTATTTGAAGGAAACTGTTTGAAAAATCAAGATTCTAACCCCAATTCCTCTAATCAAGACAAGGACAAGGATTTATTACTGTTTATCCCTTCTCGTGAGCAACTAGATCTTAGAATGACAGAAAGTTGTAGATTTCATAAGATTTTTTCTCCAGGAGACTTCTTTTTATTTAAAATACGAGGAGGAAAGTCATATAGACTTTATATAGCAAAAGGCAAGCACACAGACAGTGATGAATAAGCGAAAAAGTCTTTCAGGACAATCCCCGAAACCCAGAGATTTTAAGAAACTAAAGAAAAGGCAGAGATCATCCTAGAAGATGCTATGAAAAACTTAAGCCAAGTCACAATTGCTAGTTTTAAGGACAAGTACATATTTGTGGACGACATGAGTGACTTCCATTCGTGTTAATTCTTTGTATTTCAATTCAAAAGCATTTCTTAAAATTACTTGGCATTTTTCATAAGTTCAAAATTATTTTGAATTTTGACAAATTATAAACGTTTACTGGTATTGAAATTATACTTTTATTTGACAGTAATTATCTGTTCTTGTTCTCCCTGATCAATATTACTCATATTTGTGAGACCTATTACAGGCTTCATGGAAAAAAATACTAATTTTAACATATGTTCCGATTGACCCCTATGAGCGGGGGGATTCGGAACACCCATAATTTCCTATATATTTTAATAATAACTGTTCAAAATGTTTTGCGTTTGCTTGGAATATCAAAAGTAAAGCAAGACCGAAGTTTTTACCCAGAAAATCAAATTGAAAAAAAAAAATCTTTTAACTGCTTTTTTTACAATCAAAGCTGAAAAGTGTTCCGATTCACCCCATTTTACGGTATGCAATGGTAAAAAATGAAGTTTTTATTCATGCGATCATTGTTTTTTCTTCATTTATATTTGTGAGAAGCGTTTAATATTAAAGTCAAGGTTGTAAGAATTCAACCTTTAGACTTCATCTCCCCCCCCCCCCCAAGAGCCTGTCCCTATTTACAGTTCTTAAACCTGGCAACACTGACTATGCAGGAAATGAAAGAGACGGTGGAACACTCTTTTTTTTGGATTTACTTGTAAGTTTTTGCCGGCCAACTTGTCTTGTGATCAGAGAAGTCTGACCAGGATGGGCAGGCCCTGAGTTCAAATCCCGTATCGGGCATGGATGTACCTTCTCTCTCCTGCCCCTGCCCTTCATTGTATGAATGTGTTGTTTTGCTGTGAATATTCGCCTACCCTATAAACTTGTAGCATGTGTGCACTATGGTAGTCGGACTTCGCATCAAATAACGGTACAGTTCAAAAAGTGAAGCAGAGCATCTCAAATTGCCAGCCTAGCAGGCACAAAACAACAACTTGTAAGTTTCCGTACCTTTAGCTGTCAAAGTTAAAGTTATCTTTAAAAAAAACTTGAAGTAGAGAGAAGTTAACATCGAAATAAAGAGGATAGTTAACATGAAATGGAAGAAATGCGTCAGGACCTAATTTAAAAAATCAAGTTCGAGTATTATTCATTTATTTGGTGTGTGCGTTTGTTTAAAGAAGATGTTTAGGGATTCAGAAGAGGCCTAAACCTGGTCCCCGAAGAGAAAAAATTACCATTAAGCTAATGGGAAGTACTTTAAAATTAGAACTTAAATATGGTTGATGAACGCCATTTGAACGACAAAATGTATTTCATAACAATCACGAAGAGATTAACGTTGCAATTGCAGCAATATGATTACAACAGAAAACCCATCATACTGTCATTACCTTGCAAGGAAAAAAAGTGCTAGCATCATCTAAAAATATAATGCTACATCATTACAAAAAAATAACTCACACAATAAAGGGACGATATTGTTTTTTAACGATAGGAAAAGACCACCACCAACAGTTGCAGTTGTTCTTATTTTGCGAAAACTGATTAACAGGGTCTTGGTTTTTGATAAACATAATGTTGGAGTCGCAAAAACAATACTCGTAATTAGTGTCGTATCGAGTACTCTGTAAATACTCAGTACATCGCCAATTTTACTCGGCCAATACCGAGTAGTTGTAAAAATTGAATATTGTTCAAGACAACGAAACTTTTAAGAGCTTTATGCGATTGCTTCATTATAAAATATTACTGCATGCTATGTAAAGTTAAAAAATAAATAAAAAATAAAAAATCTTATCTTGTAAGATGAAGTTTTCAAAGACTGAAACTAACTTTCTTTTTTCTTTCTTTCGAATCATTTAAAAACTTAGATTTCAAAATTTTTTGCATAGTAATAACAATAGACAGAGGAAAAATTAAGAAATTTTTTTATAGTAGGAAGGAGATTGTGACTACTTAGGGTAAAGAATAGTTTGAAAAAAAAAAGAGAAAAAATGCCTTAAAATTTTTTTAATGGTCAAAATCAGTGGTTCTCAACCTTTTTGCAGCTACCGCCCCTTTTAGGAATGAAAATTTTTTTCAGCGCCCCCTTTGTTGACGGGAGCAGAACTGGAAGAGGGGGGGGGGAGGTAAAGCAGTTTTCTTGATCAGTTCAACTCTATAATTTTACACAAACAGATAGTTGAAAAATGATTATAGAATAAAAATAACTTATGCTTTTTTTTTTCTTTACAAGATAATCTTAAGAAAAAGCGGGCATTTTTCAACTCTGAAAGACTGCCAAGAATCGGTTCATTAAATGAGTGAACTATTTTTAAGGTAAATAAGAACACCACCCCGAAAATTGTTTTGAAAACGAAGTCTTAAGATGTAGTTTCTTTAATCTTAGGTTTCGTGGTGTTGAGACTTTGGTTCAGGTTCCTCCCCTGGTGAAACATTAAAAATTATCACAATTTTAGGCAATTTTTGGTAACGTTAACTGGGGAGAAAGAGGTACCTCAAAGCTTTTTCAAAAATGGAGTTATTTTAAGGCAAAGCTTAGTAATGTTAGGGGTCATAGCTTCTTCTAGCGCTCTCTGAAAAATTGAAGCATAAAAAACACATATTTAAACTACTTTTGTTGATATTGAGGAGGTTCGGGAGTTTTCTCCAGAATTTTTTTTCACATAGTATTCTGAAAAATACGATTGTTAGCTAGCTACCTTTAGTGTTAGGGGATGATCTAATGACACAAAAAATCGGTCAAGTCAAGAAGCTCTCATGTAGAAATTTTTAGAAAATTAACCTCGTAAAAACGCAATTTTGGGCACTGTTTGATCACGATTGGAATATAGGTGGGTAGGTCAAGATTCCACCCAGCAATTATTTTCAAAAATCACAAGGCTCTCTTTGAGAATGAAGGTTTCCATAGCTCTTCGATGGAAATTTCTAAAAACGAAATTTTAAGCTATGTATGGTTATGTAGGAAAAAGGGTGTGTGGCTGTGGATCCTTTCCCGCGAAGTTTTTAAAAGTGACATTTTAAATCGCAATTAAAAATTTAGTACATATATTTGGCTGTCTAAATTAGGTGAGCAAGGAGGGGCGGGAGATTCAAGACTCTTCCTCGAACAATTTTCAAATGGACACCAATACGTAAAACACATTTTTAGGCTATTTTAGGTAGTTATGCTATGATACAAGGGACCCTCAGACAAAAACTTTTCTGAAATTCAAGTGCTATTGGCAAATTCTAGACCATCCTTCATGACGTTAGGAGAGAGATGGATCATTCCACGTCAAATCAACACAATTTTTGACAAAATTTTACCTCACCCCCTCAGATTTTGATGAAATTTGGTACAGAGGTAGTGTTTATATAGACATGTTAGAATCTAAAATTTTTTTTGAAAAATACGAAAGGGTTTTGAAGATACAACGCTGTAAAAGTAACAAAAAGGGGTCAAAACACGTGAAAGACACAATTTTCAAAATGGCCTAAGATTTTTTCTAATTGAGATAGAGACCTGAAACAAGTGCCATTTGACAGCATTTTTAAGGGCCTTTTGAATGATATACAACATGATTCGGTCTAAAAAGAATTTATTTCAATTTTTTTCAAATTTTTTTATAAAAATGCTCATACATTACTTAAATGGCTGTAGAAGTTTCAAGATGGGCTTATAATGGGTTCATGTTGAAAAAAATCATTGAATAAAGCAGTAATGGATCTACAGCACAATTTAGCATAATATAGCATGGTTTCAGCACTAAAAAAATATATTTAAGGGATGAAATGGATTCAATTTGATTAGCTGGTTAAATTTCAAGTAGTTGATCCTTAGAGTTTCTGTTGTCACGTCTTTTCTTCTGATTTTTTCTAGGGGAATGGGGGGGGGGGTGCATATTTTATTACAGACAATGTAAATGCACCCAAAATAGCAAAAATTATACCAATTTAAATGAAAATAGGTTGATTTCCCTATTCCAGAGGTAGCCCCCCCCCCCCTTTCATCATTTATTTACCTATTTACCTGTTGTCATGTCTTTCATTTTGAATTTTTCCAGCAGAATGGGGGGTCCATGGCTATCGACTCGGTGTAAATTCCACCCATAAACAGCAAAAACCGTACTCATTTAAATGGAAATAGGTTAAAATTTACCTATTCCAGGGATCCCCCTCATTCTCTATCATTAGCTTTATGTTTTGGTGGGTGGTGCATGAGTTCCACTCTGACCTGCAAGTATACAATACTTTGGTCTCAGTTCAGCAATTTGCACAAAAGTATCTTAAAATTGGGATATTTATCTTCATAAGATCTATATCATAGATCTTATAATCTTCACAAGCCTCCATCAAGTTAGAGAATCAACCGTTTGGATGTTTTTATATCCCCTTTTTTTTGTTCGAATAGATATACAATCTTTCATTCCTGGTAATATTCTGCTAATTTCATCATTTTCACAGAACACTTATGGTTTCTGCAATGTTAGGAGGAAGACTTTTTCTTGGTTTTTGATTAGGGCTAGTCAGGATACCTTTATCTTGCATGAATCTTTTTGATTTTCTTACCAGGTATTTAGGAGATTGAGAATTCTGGCATTTTTCATATACTACATGACTCTAGCGAGCATGTAAGTATCATTGAATGTTAACATTAGAAGAATCAGCAAATTTAGTTTTCTAATTATTTAAAACTGTTTCTTCAGCTGTTTGAGACTCACTCTCAGAATATGTTTCAATATTAGGAAATAGTTTGCATTTCAATGCAGCATTGATCTTTTTCATGTTACTTGCTGAATGACCTGTTTTTTCTGATTTTCTTTTGTCGATTGAAGATTCTCCCAATTCTTGTAGTGACACATTTAATGTTTCAACAATTTCCAACTTAGGAGAAAAATTTGGATCACAACTTTGAGAACATAACTTTCTTCAATATTCTGGCCTCAGTCTTCATTTTTCTTTAAAAGAGACAATTCTCTACAAGTATGACAGATTTTGGCATTTTCTGGAACTCCACTCAAATATTCTGTCATCCAGTCTGCAACATTGAATAATTTCTTTTTGTCTCTTACCTGTGGTTATTCTTTTTAAATGGATTAAAGCATTGTCCAGTAAAGTATCTTTGATCAGCCATAGTTTAAATTTTAAATAATATTTACATTTTACCCTAGATTTACAAACACTTAATACTTAGACGGCTTTTAACATTAATTTTAGTATACATACAAAATAAAAGAATTTGAAACTAAAATTTCAATTTCTTTTGATTTACTAATGCACTAACAGAAACTCACTATCTCTTCAACCTACTCCATTAAGACAGACATCTGACTTTGGGGCTGATCAGACTTCACACTGAGCTTGAAACAAGGAAGATTGCGATTTACAAAATATATCTTGACACCTTGCTTCTGCCAGATGTATCTTAATATATAATTTTATTCCTTCTTGCTTGGTTATATCTAATGGAACATTATCTAGATGTGGTAACAAATTTTTATTATTTTTCATCCTTCTTTTGCAATCACGAGATCATCTTAATGACTACCGAATTACTTACAAGCATTTTAATTTTTAATAGCAAGTTACCATTCAAATAATTGATTTGATTTAATATAGTTGCATTTTTAAAAATGATGAGTAAGCATACATCAAGATGAATTTCCTTAGATTTATTTATATTAACAAAATTAAAAATACGAAAAATTCCTAGAACAAAATATTTTTCTGTCTAAATTTTTCCATTAATTATTTCAAAGAATAAAATAATTAACAGACTGAAAATATAAGATTACTAGACTTGCAAGTTATTACCTGCATTTATGAGTACTCTTCAAAATGCAGACCTGCCATTTAGGGAAGAGGGGGGGGGGGATACAGTGGAAATTAATCTATTTCCATTTAAATGAGTATGTTTTTGCAGTTTTGGGGTGGAATTGTCATTGAGTCTGTAGTTGTTGCACCCCCCATTCCACTGGAAAATTCAAAATGAAAGAAATGACAACAGGTAAACAGATAAATTAATTATGATATTTGGCTCTCCCTGGAATAGGGATACCAACCTAGTTTCATTAAGGTGGGTATAATTTTTGCTGGTTTTGGGTGTATTTACATTGTTTGTAGTCGTTGCCCCCGCCCTTCACCTGGAAAAATTCAAAAAGAAAGACCTGACAACAGGTAAATAAATTAAATTACATTAATTGCAAATACTACTGAAATCAGCAACTTGAAATTTAACTAGCTAATCAATCTGAATCCATTTCATCCCTTAAGTATATTTTTTCTTAGTACTATAGTGCTAAAACCATGCTATATTATGCTATAATAGTGTTGTAGATCCATTACTGCTTTATTCAATGATTTTTTTCAACATGAACCCATTATAAGCCCATCTTGAAACTTCCACAGCCATTTAAGTAGTGTATAAGCAATTTTGTAAAAAAATTTGAAAAAAATTGAGGCGGAGCATTTTGAGAAATTTAAATTTTAAATTTTAATTCAAATTTAATTGAAATAAATTCTTTTTAGACCGAATCATGTTGTATATCATTCAAAAGGCCATTAAAAATTCTGTCAAATGGCACTTGTTTCAGGTCTCTATCTCAATTAGAAAAAAATTTAGGTCATTTTGAAAATTGTGTCTTTCACGTGTTTTGACCCCTTTTTGTTACTTTTACAGCGCTGTATCTTCAAAACCCCTTCGTATTTTTCAAAAAAAAATTTTAGATTTTAACATGTCGATATGAACATTACCTCTGTACCAAATTTCATCAAAATCTGAGGGGGTGAGGTCTGAGCCCTGTGTTGAGTTGACACGGAATGACCCAGATCAGGATTGGAGAGATAACACCAAAAAATAAATTTTCAAGCATTTCTTTGGCGATATAAGTGATGATGGTTTCCTTCCACACCAGTTCAAAACATGTCCGGACAAGGACATTTCAAAATACACCCACCGCCCCCTTACCGCCCAAAATATGTCCATCCCCCCCTGCCGTCCAAAATCTGCTCACCGCCCCTCAACATCTTCCCACCGCCCACCAGGGGGCGGTATCGCCCCCGTTGAGAACCACTGGTCAAAATAGTGCAAAAAGGAGTCATTCCGAGTACTCGGCAATTCCGCACTCGGCCAAAGCAAAGCGCTACTTGGTACGTCTGTACTCGTAATCATTAGAAAATAAAATGCATCCTTTGTCAAGGCAGAGATGGAGTAAAAATCTGAAAAGTTAAATTAAAGCGATTTTCATGAAGTGTGATTGCAGCAAATACAAAACGGAATTGAACACATAACTTCATGTTGTGCATCCTATTGAAAACAAATAAACTAAATGCTAAAATATTGAAAAAAAGAAATAAAACCTTGAACTGTTTCCAACAGATAATAGTTTTTTCAATCAACAATTGTGCAGCTAAGTTTACACTTCCAAACGTTATGAACTATTCTTGTGATTAATAAGTAAATTTTTTGCTTTAAGCTATTTAGACGAACTATCAATCTGGTTTGTTGTCGATTGCAAGGTGTATACTGTGTCTTGAATTTCCTGCACCAAATTATTGGCGTTTCTTTACGAATGAATCTACTTAAACCGATTGAAAATAAGAACTGGTAGGCTTGCTAAAATCAAGCACAGAAGAAACGAGTTCTCTTCGTGAAGCATCGATGCTTGTTCACAATTTTGGAAGCAACGTGGTGTATATAAAATTATCGAGTTTTGAACTGGCAACTGAAAAAAGGTCACTTCGTTCATTGAGTAAAAATATACAGCAAAATGTGGTTTTACAGAAATTTTCTTTTTTTCTCTCCAAATTGTAGCTCTTACTGCAGAATTAACTTTTGCTGTGTTAATTATCAATAAAATGAAAAAGGATGTTAGTCTTATATTTCCTATAATTTTACATGATACCTGTCAGTATAGATACAACAAATTCAAAAGTTTTAAATAATGATAATTATAATAGAACACTAATAATTCGGCGAATCAAACTGAAATGTCATCCGTCAAAATTGATTACAAGAACCAAGTCACTATTTTGTTATTCTGCTAAAAACTCTTATCTAGAGTTTTAGAGTCATGGTTCATGGAACTAAATCGACATTATGAGTTTTAAGAATCAATATACAGTTAATTATTAATTCAAACACACCGATGACTTCTTTCTCTTAAAAACAAAGTCAATATGAAGGCTTAATAAAACAAAAGGCTTTTTTTAATAATCACGGAAAGTACGGAAAGAACAATTGCAAAATTTAATCTAACACGCTAGATATAGAAAGATGAAATCAACTTGCAAGAAGTGAAAAACACACAAGATTAAAAAATATATTATTTATCTTTTACTCTTCCGTTTGCGCCAGAAAAAAGTGGAACATGAGATGTTGTCCTCTAAAGTCCATCTCATTGTTTTTGAAGAATGAAACTCAGCAGCTATTCCAAGACGCAGAAAATCAGCAGCATCCATGACGAATGATTATGCGGTATATTCGTGATGCACAAGTATCAAGAGTATCAATTTAGTTAGGATGTAGACACCCTTTATGCAGACAAAGCTAAAGATGTGGGATGTGGCCAGAGCTGTGCTCCATGCTTTTGGCCCCATCTGACTTTTCTCCGTACTTCCTACATGTCACACAGCAATAACAACTCTCGGCTAAAGTAAATTTTTACTGCAATTTCATAGCATAAGATAGCAGCCTACATCTGGGGGACATTAGGCATCAAAATGCTCAAGTGGTAATGCTTATTGCATATGCTGATAGTGGTGCCACATGAAAAAATAGTAGCCAATTCCTGAGGAATGCTTTGAGCCACAGCAAGTGGTAAGGAGCCATAGCCAAATACGCGCCCTA